>MU689356.1:0-11887 GCA_026770625.1 Nicotiana glauca | reverse complement strand
GGAATTGAGCTAAAGAGAGTGAAACAATGCAAAACTTCCAGTGATTCCGCTTCTGCAGAAGTTTGGTCGCGGAAGCGACCTCGTTTCCGCGTAAATTTGGCCGCTTCTGCATTTCAGGCATGGATTGAGAAATTCCGCTTCTGCGGAGGGAAAAGCGCAGAAGCGATCACGCTTCTGCGAAGAGCAAACTGCTTTTGCAAAAATGGCTGAGAATGGAGAAACCGCTTCTGCGGTTATAGTATCGCTTCAGCGATGTGGCTTCTGTGACTTTGGTATCGCTTCTGCGGAGCTTTGCAGGAATTCAATTTTCGCTTCTTCGATGAGGTCTCCGCTTATGCGGAGCCGCACCTGCGATGGTTCTTCCGCAGGTGCGGAAATCGAGCATCAGACCTGGGGCAGAATGGACATTTCATAATTTCTCATCCTAAATCATTTTTATACTCGTCCAAGCAGACATTTGAGGGATCTTTGGCTTATTTTCAGTTCCTAGAACTAGAGAGAACATTTTTGGAAGCTAGGGTTTTGCACACACACTTAGGTCTTGAAGATTGAAGCTTGTGGTTAAGATTTTCTTACCCATTTATGTTTATTTCTTCATTTCCTTGCTTTGTATTGAATATTTAAGTGCGTAGTATTTATTTCCAACACTTAAACCTTGTTTATGGAAATATTCATATTTAAAGTGTGGATTAAATACCTTGTTGTGCTTATGTATTGAACAATTTTTATTCTTTTACGAAGTGAGTTATTGTTATTTTAATTATTCTTGTTCTTTAATGTTTCCAAAAGGATTAGCTAACCCTAGGACTCGCCCATTAACTCCAAATTAATTTTGGGAAAGATAATTTGGGGTTGGGAAAGAATAATTAACAAGAACTTGAGGCGTTAACCCTCATTTTATAGATTCTACCTAGGGATAGGATTGGACTACTTGTAGCCTTCCAGGTGTGCTTAATCTTCTAATTGTGATTAGGTATAATTCAATTAGGAAGTCTTGTTAGTTTTCGGAAGAAGCTAATTAAGAATTATTATCCGTGGCTAATTAACATAAACTCGCTCATATTTGTAAAATCATAAAATACATTGGATCGTTACTTGAANCTATGGGATTCGACCCCGACTCATAGTTGGGTAAATTATATTGCTGCGACCATGTCTATTGCTTTTTAGTAGTGGATTTGGACGTCACCAGAATCATAGATATTAAAAATCATAAGCGCGGAATAAAAACGTAGTAAAGCAGGGAACCATCCCGACACAGCCCGAAATCGGGGTGTCACGAGTCACGAGCTAATACAGAGTTTACCAAAATACTACAAGTCTGAATCTAGGAACTAAGTCCGAAGGTAATGTAAACACAGAGGATAACGGAGAAAATGGGGCTGTGGACGTCGACAACTACCTCGTCACTCCTAGTCCGCCTAGTTTGGAAGGAATCAACGCTCATGGACGAACTCTGCTATGCCTGTATCTGCACACATGGTGTAGGGAGTAATGTGAGTACTTCGACCCAGTGAGTAATAAAAATAAATAATGACTGAAAGCATGAAATCTCATAAAGGCACAAATAATGCTATCTTAAGCAGTAAAATTAGTTACACAATAAAACCGTAAAGTATCAGATAAATCTCTTTTAAAACAGCGAAGACAAATAATTTCAACAAGTAAGCAATAATCAGAAACCTGCCTCTCGGGCTCAATATCAAACTCTCAGTATAGTATCAGCCCCGCGGGCTCACTACCAACTCACAAAGTACAACATCAGCCTCCCGGGCTCACTCCCAACTCACAAAGTACAACATCAGCCTCTCAGGCTCACTCCCAACCTCACCTGGGTACCACATCAGCCTCTCAGGCTCACTCCCAACTCACCTGGGTACCCGCGCTCACTGTGGGGGTGCAGACTCAGGAGGGGCTCCTACAACCCAAGCGCTATATCATCATAAGGCCTTAAAGCCTGTCATATCAACATAAGGCCTTAAAGCCTTCTCACATCACACTCGAGGCCTGGAAGCCTCCTCACATAACACTCGAGGCCTGAAAGCCTCCTCACATCACTCAACGTATCCTCACATATGGCCCTCGGCCTCAATCAGTCCAGAAAATAATCATAATCCCCTCGGGCGTTAGTAAAACAATAGTGCTCAACTCAAACAACAGTTCGAATATCATTTAAATATCAAGTTGAGTGAAAGTATAGCTGAGTTCATGAAACAGTATAATTCAATTTGACTGAGTTCAAATAATATTTCAATTAGTGAGGAAAACAGTGATGGAAATTCACAAAGGATTTCAAATAGTTGGCACGAAGCCCAAGCATGGCAATAAGCCCAAATCATGGTGAAAAACAACAAGTCTTTATCAAATACGCGGTAAAATATAAACCGGGATGGACCAAGTCGCAAATCCCCAATAGTAAGTGACTCCGCGCTCGTCATACAACGCGTGTTTCATCTCAACATAGCACTACGTTGTGCAAATCCAGGGTTTCAAACCCTCACGACATTATTTAAAATCATTACTCACCTCTAGCCGGCCAAAAGTCTAGCTCGATATGCCTTTTCCTCTTGAATCTACCTCCTCGTGCGCCGAATTTGATCAAAAACACAAGGAATACGTCACAATAGGCTAAGGAAACATAACCCAATCGAAAAGACTCGAAAAATATCAAAACCATGAAGTTGGCAAAACCCGAGCCCCGGACCCACTTCTCGAAAAATTATAAAGTTCACATCATCGGACTCCTTATCCCGCCACGAGTCTATACATATCAAATTTACCAAAATCCGAGTTCGAATGCTCCCTCAAATCCCAAATTTACATTCTCTTAAGTTCAAGCCCTAACCTCCATTTTAACCTCTAATTCCTTGATTTTTCACCCTTGATTCATGTAATAACACATTAGATTTACGTTTTAGGCTTAGAATTTCTTACCTCAATGAAGTCTCTTGATTCCCTCTCCAAAATCGCACAAAAACCCCCAAGTCTGAAGTGAAAATGTTGAGTTATTTCAAAAATTCATGAAGGTGGAATTAATACCCACTGAACAACATTTTTCGCTTCTGCGACACCGTTTTTGCGGTTCTTTATCCGCTTCCGCGGTTCCTTCAATTTTACCCAGGACCTCTTCTGCGGTCCACCACTCGCATAAGCGGGTTCGCGTCTGCGGTCCGCCTATTCGCTTTTGCCGAAACTCCCCAGACCCTTCCTTTCGCTTCTGTGGCTTCCCCTCTCACTTCTACGGTCCATTTCCGCAGAAGCGGAAATACCAGATATCAGATACTTCAGAAATCCTTAAACTCATAATTTCATCCCGTTAGCCATCCAAAATCATCCCTAGTCCCCCGGGACCTCAACCAAAGGTACCAACACATTTTAAAACATTATTCAAACTTGCTCCAATCATCAAAACACCTCAACTAATACCAAAATCATCGAATTACATCGGATTCAAGCCTAAGTTTCTTAAAACTTCCTAAACACGCATTTGATAAAAAACCCGACCAAAACACCTTCGAATGATCTGAAGTTTTGCACGCACATCCAAAATCACCTAACGAAGCTACTACAACTCTCGGAACTCCATTCTGACCCTCGGATCAAAATCTCACCTATCAACTGGAATTCGCCAAAATACTAACTTTGCCAATTCAAGCCTAATTCTACACTGGACCTCAAAAATCAATTCCGGTAGCACTCCTAAGTCACAAATTATCCCCAAAGCTAACTGAATCCCCGAAAATCACATCCGAGCCCTCTAACTCAATAGTCAACATCCGGTTGACCTTTTCAAAACAAGCCTTCCTTAAAGAGGCTAAGTATCTCATTTCCATATAAAACCAATCCAATTCAATTCGATCACCTCAAATGCCAATAATGAAGCATAGAGAAACATAAGACGAGGGAAACGGGGCGGTAACTCACGTGACGACAGGCCAGGTCGTCACATCCTCCTCAACTAAAACAAACGCTCGTCCTCGAGCGGGTCAAGAAACATACCTGGAGCCTCAAACAAGTGAGGACATCTGCTCCGCATCTCCCGCTCAGTCTCCCAAGTAGCCTCCTCCACGGGCCGACCTCTCCACTGCAGCTTCAGTGAAGCTATATCCTTTGATCTCAACTTTCGAACCTGACGACCTAAAATAGCCACTGGCTCCACATCATAGGTCAAATCATCATCCAGCTGAACAGTACTGAATTCCAAAACATGAGACGGGTCCCCAACATACTTCTGGAGCACAGATACATGAAATAGTGGATGCACGCTAGACAAGTTGGGTGGAAATGCAAGCTCATAAGCCACCTCCCCAATCCTCCTAAGTATCTCAAAAGGCCCAATGAACCGCGGTCTCAGCTTCCCTTTCTTTCCAAACTGTATAACACCCTTCATGGGCGAAATCTTCAGCAAAACCTTCTCACCCACCATGTAAGATATATCTCGAACCCTCCGATCCGCATAACTCTTCTGACGCGATTGAGCTATACGGAGTCTCTCCTGAATCACTTTCACTTTCTCTAAGGCATCCTGAACCAATTCTGTCCCCAATAATCTAGCCTCGCCGGGCTCAAACCAACCAACTGGAGATCTACACCGTCTCCCATACAAAGCCTCATACGGTGCCATCTGAATGCTGGATTGGTAACTGTTATTGTAGGCAAACTCTGCATGTGGCAAGAACTCAGTCCAAGAACCTCCGAAATCAATAACACAGGCACGCAACATGTCCTCCAATATCTGAATAGTACGCTCGGACTGCCCGTCTGTCTGAGGATGAAACGCTGTACTCAACTCCACCTGTGTACCCAACTCCCGCTAGAACGCTCTCCAGAACTGAGAAGTGAACTGAGTACCCCTATCTGAGATAATAGACACTGGAACCACATGCAATCGGACAATCTCCTAGATAAAGATCCCTGCCAGCCGCTTCGAAGAATAACTAGCACATACTGGAAGGAAGTGCGCGGACTTGGTCAGCCAATCTACAATCACCCAAACCGAATCAAACTTCCTCAAAGTCCGAGGGAGACCACTCATAAAGTCCATAGTAATGCTCTCCCACTTCCACTCAGGAATAACCATCCACTGAAGAACACCACCCAGCCTCTGATGCTCGTACTTTACCTGCCGACAGTTGAGACACCGAGCCACAAACCCTACAATATCCTTCTTCATCCTCCTCCACCAATAGTGCTGCCTCAAGTCCTGATACATCTTCGTAGCACCCGGATGAATGGAATACCGCGAGCTGTGGGCCTCATCTAATATCAACTCCCGAAGCCCATCCACATTGGGCATACAGATCTGGCCCTGCATCCTTAACACGCTATCATCATCAATGGTCACATCCCTGGCATCATCATGCTGAACCCTGTCTTTAAGGACAAGCAAATGTGGATCTTCATATTGGCGCTCTCTGATGAGGTCATACAAAGAAGACTGAGAAACTACACAAGCCAACACCCGACTAGGCTCCGAAATGTCTAACCTCACCATCCGATTGGCCAAAGCCTGAATATCAACTGCAAATGGCCTCTCCCCAACTGGAATGTACGCCAAGCTACCCATACTAACCTCCTTTCGGCTCAAAGCATCAGCCACTATATTGGCCTTCCCTGGGTGATACAAAATGGTAATATCATAGTCCTTGAGCAACTCTAGCCACCTCCGCTGCCTCAAATTAAGATCCTTTTGCTTGAATAGATGCTGAAAACTGCAATAATCAGTGAATACCTCACAGGATACTCCATACAAATAGTTCCTCCAAATCTTCAAAGCATGAACTATAGCAGCCAACTCCAAATCGTGTACATGGTAGTTCTTCTCATGGGGCTTCAACTGATGAGAAGCATATGCAATAACTCTACCCTCCTGCATCAACATGCATCCGATCCCAACTCTCGAAGCATCATAATATACGGTGTAAGAACCTGAAGCTGATGGCAATACCAACACTGGAGCTGTGGTCAAAGCTGTCTTGAGCTTCTGAAAGCTCTCCTTGCACTTATCCGACCACCCAAATGGAGCACCCTTCTAAGTCAACTTGGTCAAGGGCGATGCAATAGAGGAAAATCCCTGAACAAATCGGCGATAATACCCTGCCAACCTAAGGAAACTGCGAATCTCTGTGGCTGTGGTCGGTCTAGGCCAACACTGTACCGCCTCTATCTTCTTCGGGTCAACCTGAATACCCTCGGTGGACACCACGTGTCCTAATAAAGCCACTGACCCAAGCCAAAACTCACACTTGGAGAATTTTGCATAAAGATCCTCCTCCCTCAATATCTGTAATACCACTCGCAAATGATGAGCGTGCTCCTCGTGGCTACGTGAATACACCAGAATATCATCAATAAAAACATTCACGAACGAATCCAGATATGGCCGAAATACACTGTTCATCAAGTGTATGAAAGCGGCTGGGGCATTGGTCAGCCCAAAGGGCATAACAAGAAACTCATAATGACCGTATCTAGTCTTGAAAGCCGTCTTCATAATATCTGAATCCTTGATCTTCAGCTGGTGATAGCCTGAACGGAGATCAATCTTGGAGAACACCCTTGCCCCCTGAAGCTGGTCAAACAAATCATCAATGCGAGGTAGAGGATACTTATTCTTCACTGTTACTTTGTTCAATTGCCTGTAGTCAATGCACATTCTCATTGTGCCATCTTTCTTTTTCACAAATAGAACCAGTGCACCCCACGGCGATACACTCGGCCGAATGAACCCCTTATTTAGGAGCTCCTGAAGCTGCAAATGCAAAGGGAGTTGGAATAGGAGCAATACTTACTTCTGAAATAGGACATCATTATCCTGTTACAGCTCAACTGCGTTTCTATTATACCAACAACATGGCTGAGTATGAGGCATGCATTTTGGGCCTACGGTTAGCCGTAGACATGGATGTCCAGGACGTCTTGGTCTTGGGAGACTCGGACCTCTTGGTGCATCAGATTCAAGGTGAATGGGAAACACGGGATTTGAAGCTTATACCATATCGACAATGTTTGCACGATCTGAGCAAGTGATTTTGATCAGTAGAGTTCAGGCACATCCCAAGAGTTCACAATGAGGTTGCCTATGCTTTGGCCACTTTAGCATCGATGTTGCACCACCCAGACAAGATTCATGTTGGCCAATTGCATATTCAGGTTCGTGATCAACATGCCTATTGCAACATGATAGAGGAAGAAATGGACGGTGAGCCATGGTTCTATGATGTCAAGGAATATCTCCGGATGGGGATATACCCGGAGCAGGCCACCGGAGATCAAAAGAGAGCCATTCGGCGATTAGCCAATGGATTTTTCCTCAGTGGAGGAGTGTTATACAAAAGAACCCCAGATTTGGGTTTGTTGAGATGTATAGATGCTGGTCAAGCCACGACAGTGATGACAGAGGTACATGCTGGAGTTTGTGGGCCACATATGAGCGGATATGTATTGGCAAAGAAGATTCTCCGAGCAGGATATTATTGGCTCACTATGGAGTGTGATTGTATCAGTTTCGTGCGGAAATGCCATTAGTGTCAGATACACGGAGATCTGATTCATTCTCCGCCGACTGATGTGAACACCTAATTTTTTACCGTAATTAGATTTTTCACTCTACGTATTTTAGCTTTTGTTTCATTGTTTTATAGGATAAAAATATAAATTTTAAAAAGTCAATTATTACTATTATTATTATTATTATTTTAAATTATTTTTTAAAAAAAAATCAGAAAATATTAAATTTTTTTTATTTCGATTGGTTTTAAATAATTGAAAAAGGAAAGAAAGTTGGAATTAAAAAAATAAAAGTTAAAAGTGGTGTGGCTGAAAATTAAAAAATCAAAAGTAAAAGAAAGTTGAATTTTTAAAAGAAAAGTAAAAGAAAGTGGCCTTTTTCTTTTATTTAAAAGAAAGTGAAAAATTTAAAAAATAAAAGTAATTAAAGTTGTAATTTAAAAAATAAAAGTAAAGAAATGTGGGATTTCTTTTTATAAAAAATAAAAGTATTTTGTAAGTGGGATTTCTTTTAATTAAAAAAAAAGATAGTAAAATAATAAAATATAAAACAAAAATCTGAAAAATTTCGAAAAAGTTTACTATAAATAGAAGAGAAAATTTAGTAAGAAGGAGGCTCAAAAAAGAGGAGAAAAAATAGGAGGAGGAACAAGAAAAAACGTTAAGAAACATTCTAAAAAATCCAGGGGATATATATAGAATATACAGAATATACACAGAATATACAAAAATTCAGAAGAAGAAAATCGAAAAGATATTGAGAAATTCAGTAGAAAAGTTTTAAGCAAGTTTGGGTTCGGGTTTCAAGCTGGTTGATTCCTGCGTTCTTGTTGCACTACTGCTGTTATTGTTATTGTATACTACTACTTTGCTGATCTTCCTCTTCTTTTGCTTCCTATACCAGGTACATGGCTATAACTTTGCAAATGTTGTAAGCTGAAATGTGAAAGCATGAATACATATGAAGAATGGAACTTTGAAGTTTTAATTTAACTTTTTTTTTCTTTTACTGGTTGTATTTAGGCTATTTCATGTATTATTATTCTATAAATTTCTATCGCTTTGCATAACTAGGCATCTTGTAGTGATGTATTAAATAATACTCTACTTTAGTTTGGTTATTCGGTATTATATGTTTAAGCATGCTCATTACTGTAAAAAAAAAAGTTTGCTTTATTTATCAATAAAAAAAAAGTGATTTTATTCTTAAAAAAAAAATAGTTATTTGTTTGTCAATAAAATAAAAAAAATATAATAGTTCGTTTTATATGCCAATGAATTGTAAAGAAAAAAAATAGTCTTGTTTTCAAAAATAGTTCGTTTTGCTTGCTAATAAAATTAAAAAAAATAATAATAATAAAATATATATAAAAGAAAAGAAAATGTCATTGTTTTCAAAAGTAGTTTGTTTTATCTGCCGAACTATGCTGGTTTGATTCTCATAGGGTGTGAGATACGTAGGCAACCCTCATCGGGTCCAACCTCCCCTTTTTGCAAAACTAGTCAAAAATGTCAATTTTTAATTTTCGTCATAAGTAAGTCAGGTGATGCCATTTTTTGTCGAAAATAGCCGAATGTTCCCGAAAGGGACGCCGGAAAGCTGACTTTGCATAAACGGCCACCCTTGACCCACACAGCCTTAGAATTTTCGTCCCCGAGGCGCTGAAAGGCCGTGTTTGCAATATCGGGTTTTCTATTTTGGAAAAAACAAGAAAAAGAGTCATAAATAAGTCTAGTGATGCTGTTTTTGTCAAAAATAACCGAATGTTCCCGAAAGGGACGCCGGAAGGCTGATTTTGTATAAACAGCCACCTTTGGGTCATTTTTTAGATTTTGACCGATTGACCCACACAGCCTTAAAATTTTCGTCCCCGAGGCGCTGAAAGACCGTGTTTGCAAAACCAGGTCTTTTATTTTAATTTAAAAAAAAAAAACAAGAAAAAAAGAGTCAGCGGGCAAGTGAATGCCGTTTGGATTTTTAGTCAAAATAAGCTGATCCAGCTTCGGCAGTATATTAAACCGTCCTTGCCAAAATAGCCTTATAATATCTTTTAGTTGTCGAAAGGCTATTCTCGTAAAAGAACGGACAAGCTTGTAAAATAATCCTTCCCGGCCTCAAAATTCATGTGAAATTGAGAAGGGACCACGTTTGCAAAAAATAGCCATTTGGTAAAAAATGGCATATAGAAGCAGAGGTTGAAAGCAAATATTAACATTTTTTATCTACTCACACTTAGCATATGCATTTTTTTTTTAACACAAATTCTCAACAAAACAGGGATCCATACACTGGAGTCAAAAGCACACAAAACAAAACATAAACTAAATCGAAGAGAAATTAAACAAAGTTTCAGAAGTTACTAATAACTTAAACCAAGCCGCAATTACTTTGTTCCATATATGTTCAAGTAGGGAAGAGAAAAGTTTGAGATGAACCTGTTACGCCAATATTCTTATAAACGAGGAATCAGAGGATACAAGGTTTTGCTCTTTGAAATCCAAGCGAGAAAGAACAACCAACACGAACCGCGAAACGAACCAGAACGGGCTTCGACTCCGCACCGCAATCCGCACCTCGAACTCTAATAAACAAACAATCTCGGACAAAATTAAAATCGGCACTGGAATGACACGAACTCACCCTCAAACCTTTTTTCGTTTATGCCTCTGTGTGTGCGTGTTTTTGGCTGTGTGTGAGTGTTTTCCGGCGAGTTTAGTTGGTGGCGATGGGCTGAGGAAGAAGCAGCAGCGTTTGGTGTTCGTTGCTGGTTCGTGAACTGGGGGCTGGTTTGGGTGTTGCTGGTCGACGACGGGCACGTTTGGAAGCTGGTTTCAGCGACGGGGTGGTCTTTGGGTGTTCAGGCGTAGGGCAGCAGGTGTCCTGGTTGGTTGCGTCGCTGGGCGGGGTTCGACGTTGGGGTTTTGGTCGATGGAGGTTGATGGTCGTTCATGGCTCACGTTGAGGAACGTTCATGGCAGCGATGGACTGTTTTTTTTGTTAAGTTTGGTTGAGGTTTTCGTTGTTCTTCAATGGAGAAGGAGGTGAAGTGGGTTTTCTTTTTCTTGTTGGGAAGAAGAAGAACGAACAGTGTAGTCTCTCTTCTTCTTTTTTCTAAAACAAAATGTTTTTTTTTTTTTTTTTACAGTAATGAGCATGCTTAAATATATAATACCGAATAACCAAACTAAAGTAGATTATTATTTAATACATCACTACAAGATGCCTAGTTATGCAAAGCGATAGAAATTTATAGAATGATAATATATGAAATAACCTAAATACAATCAGTAAAAGAAAACAAAGAAAAAGCTAAATTAAAACTTCAAAGTTCCATTCTTCGTATGTATTCATGCTTTCACATTTCAGCTTACAACATTTGCAAAGTTATAGCCATGTACCTGGTATAGGAAGCAAAAGAAGAGGAAGATCAGCAAAGTAGTAGTATACAACAACAATAACAGTAGTAGTGCAACAAGAACGCTGGAATCAACCAGCTTGAAACCCAAATCCAAACTTGCTTAAAACTTTTTTACTGAATTTCTCAAGATCTTTTCGATTTTTTCTTCTGAATTTTTGTATATTTTGTGTATATTCTGTATATTCTATGTATATCCCCTGAATTTTTCAGAATGTTTCTTAACGTTTTTTCTTGTTCCTCCTCCTATTTTTTCTCCTCTTTTTTGAACCCCTTTCTTCGTAAATTTTCTCTTCTATTTATAGAAAAAATTTTCGAAATTTTTCAGATTTTTGTTTTATATTTTATTATTTTAGTATCTTTTTTTTTAATTAAAAGAAATCCCACTTACAAAATGCTTTTATTTTTTATAAAAAGAAATCCCACATTTCTTTACTTTTATTTTTTAAATTACAACTTTAATTACTTTTATTTTTTTAATTCCAACTTTCTTTCCTTTTTTAATTATTTAAAACCAACCGAAATAAAAAAAATATTTATTTCCGGCGAGTTTTCTGTACATCGGAATTCCGTTTCGAGCTTCCTTTCAAATCTGAGTTCATAGAGGTCTATTTCTCGGCTATTTCTCATTTTGCTTGGTCTTTGTTATTAGCCTGTTAAATGATATGAAAGATATTGGCTTCATTAAATGCTTCAGGAGTGTTGGTTTGTGCAGCGATTCATGGTATTATAGTTTAGGCCATTATCAATCTGTTTGCTTTGGATTATTGGTTTTTGTTTGGATATAGATTATATTACTTTTAAATGCTTTTAGTCTTTTCATACTTTGTTTGTGTCTTATTTTAATTGTGTCACGACCCCAAACCCGGTCATGATGGCGCCCTGCTGCGAGGCTGGGCAAGCCTGACCAACACCTTCTTAATACAACGATTCATCCCAAACATGAAGCAATAAGGGGAACA
>MU689352.1:73356-97931 GCA_026770625.1 Nicotiana glauca | reverse complement strand
TATGATCCCCAAGCTCCACCACCCAATCAGAACCCTCCCCCACCAAATGTTCCTGTTTTCATGGGACCCCCACCAACCACGCTACAGAGATCATCTAGTGAGCCATTGTTTCAGGCTCACGATACCCAATATTACCCCCCTGAACCCACATTCAAAGCACCCGAGCCACATGCCTATAATCCCGCCTTTGAGGTCCCGGCGGAGATTAAAAAGCCGGCCAAGAGCCTAGAGCAGGACGAAGTACTGCGAAAATTTAAAAGCCTGGAGCAATCCTTCAGGAACATGCATGGGTTAGGCAATCAGGTCAGCGTGGCCTACAAGGACCTGTGTCCTTTCCCTGACGTCCAATTGCCGGCAGGGTTCAAAATGCCAAAGTTTGATCTATACGAGGGTCACGACGATCCTATGTCACATCTGCGAGGGTTTTGCAGCAAGATGAGAGGAGCAGGTGGTAAAGATGAGTTGGTGATAGCTTACTTTGGCCAAAGTCTAAGTGGATCCGCACTAGAATGGTACACAAGACAGGATCCGAGCAGGTGGTACACATGGGACGATCTAGCCCAGGCATTCGCAGGTCACTTTCAGTACAACCTTGAGATCGTCCCTGACCGTCTCACATTGCTGAAGCTTGAGAAGAAGCCCGGTGAAAGCTTCCGAGAATTTGAGTTCCGGTGGAGAGAATAGGCAGAGAGAGGGGGAAATGGTAGACTATTTCTTGCAGACCCTAGAGCCAACCTACTTTGGTCACCTGGTGACGTCAGTTGGAAAATCTTTCAACGAGGTGGTAAAAATGGAAGGTATGATTGAATAGGGACTTAAGTCCAATAAGATCCTGAGCTATTCGGCAATTAAAGCAACCGCTCAGGCCATTCAGAGTGGCACGGGAGGTGCGCTCGGGAAGAAGAGAAGAGAAGAGGTCGCAACAATAGAGGCAGGTAATTGGTCCAGATCAAGAGGTCCTTCCCCCCGATACCAATCCAGACCCCCCCACCCAAATTACCCACACACTCCAAATTACCCTCCGCAACCCTACTACCCACCACAAGAACCACACTTCTCCGTCCATCAAGCCCAGATATACACTCAGCCTCCGGCTCGCCCGCAATGGAGCGCGCCGGCTCTCCAAAACACATATCCACCTCCACAAAATACATACCCACCTCCACAAGACACCTATCCACCACCAAGGGCCTACAGGAACCCTCCGGGGACAGGTTTCCGGGGAAATCAGGTTTTCAGAAATGAAAGGGTGCAGAAACAAAGAACCATCACTGAGTTGGGAGAAACTTATACTGCTTTGTTCCACAATTTAAGGCAGTTGGGTTTGTTGAGTCCTGTTGAGCCCAGATTGCCAAATCCCCTTCCCCAAAATATGGACCGCTCGGTAAGCTGCGAGTATTGTTCGGGGGCTCCCGGACATGATACCGAGAAGTGTTGGAAGTTGAAACGTGCGGTGCAAGATCTTATTGACACCAACAAGATCGAGGTTCAGACACCGGAGGTGCCCAACATCAATCAGAACTCATTGCCAGCACACCACGAAACCCACATGATCGAGCTTGTGCAAGAAGGAGGGGAGCTAAAGAAACCCTCACAGACGGTGATGATGATCCATGCTAGTCCAAAAGAAAAGTCGTCCGGAAGGGAAGCGGAGGTACAGTTGGAGAAGGTGGATGTCAAGCCAGTGGTGGTAATGGGGAAGAGTTCGCTTGTTGTTCCAAAGAGTCCAGAGCCGGTCAAAGTAACGGTGCATGGGGTACCAAGCAAACCGACATGCACATGGACAGTTGTTATCAGACCAGTAATACAGAGGCCGGTAATCAGCGAGAAGGCCGTGCCATGGAGCTACAATAAAGCGATGGTAATGTACAAGGGGAAGGAAGTTGTGGAAGAAATATGTGAAGCCCAGGGGTTAACTCGTTCGGGGAGGTTTTTTGCTCACGTAGAATTAAGAAGGTCCAACCCAGCGGTGATAAAGAAACCCGTGATGGAGGAAGAAGCGGAGGAGTTTCTGAAGAAGATGAAGGCCCAAGACTACTCCATTGTGGAGCAGTTAAGAAAGACTCCGGCACAGATTTCGTTGCTATCCTTGTTGATCCATTCCAGTGACCATTGCCAGGCACTGATGAAAATCCTGAACGAGGCTCATGTTCCAGATAAAATCTCTGTAAATCACTTGGAAAGGATAGTGCATAAAATGGTCGAGGTAAACAGGGTGACGTTCTCTGATGATGAATTGCCGGCAGAGGGTACAGAACACAACAAAGCCCTATACTTGACCGTGAAATAAGAAGACTCGGCGGTCAGCCGAGTGTTGATTGATAATGGGTCGAGCGCCAACATATGTACTTTGACTACTCTGAACAAGCTGAAGGTTGATCATGACCGAATTCACAGGAACAACGTTTGCGTCCGAGGTTTCAATGGTGGTGGTACTGACACGGTGGGTGACATCGTACTAGAATTGACCATTGGCCCAATGGAATTCACTATGGAATTCCAAATGGTAGACGTGGCAGTATCATACAATCTTCTATTGGGGCGACCCTGGATTCATGTCGCCAAGGCAGTGCCTTCCACATTGCACCAGATAGTGAAATTCGAGTGGGACAGGCAGGAGATAGTGGTGCACGGGGATGATGGTACAGGCGCTGTGGGTGATGCCATTGTGCCATTCATAGAAACCGACGATGACAAAGTTCCCTGGGTTTACCAGATTTTTGATGCAGTCTCAGTAGATAAAATTTTTGAAGGCGAGGACCTTCCACTACCCAGAATTGTAGCGGCCACCTTCATGATAGCCTCGGAAATGCTAAACAACGGGTTTGTACCAGGAAAAGGCTTGGGGGTTGATTTGCAAGGTATTGTCCAACCAGTTTCTTTGCCCAAAAACCTGGATACTTTTGGGTTGGGATACAAGCCTACAGCAACAGACGTAAGACGCGCTCGGAAGTCGAAAAAGAGAGGTTGGGATCTTTCCAAGCCGGTTCCGCGTCTCTCCAGATCTTTTGTCGGGGCGGGTAGCAGAAGGTTGTCGGTCCCGAAGGTTCTCGGACCACTGATTGGGTCATATGGGGATTTGAATCAGAGTTTTGAAAGGCTGTTCGCCGACGTCAACGTGATAGAAGCTGGAGAAGGATCCAGTAAGGCAGATATACAGTTTGTGGGGCCTAGGACCAATATCAACAATTGGACATCTACTCCTCTTCCTACCCGGAGGGAGTCTTGGTAGTAGGCTCTGATTTTTCTTTCTTGTTTTCTGGATTATTCCAGGGTGTAATCCAAATTTTGTTTTACTTAGTATTCGGCAAAAGTGTGATACTCTGTTATCCCGCATTTTAATAAAGTGAAAGTTTTCCCCCCTTATTTTGTTTTAATTTTGTTTTCTTCTTTTCTCTTTCTGAACAGTTCTCTTTATACTGGTTTTAATGACATGGCATGCACAACGGATCTTCGACCTAGTCTAAAAAATCAATCTGATTATGAATTAATTGTACAAGAGGTCGATTATGATGATGAATCGGAATATGATGGGGATGAAGCCTTTGAAGAGATAAACAGAGAATTAAGCTAGTTCAAAGAGAAACCCAAGCCTAATTTGAATGACACTGAAGCTGTCAATTTGGGGGACGCAGACAATATCAGGGAAACCAAAATCAGCATCTACATTGAGCCGAACATCAGGGAAAAGCGAATCAAAGCACTCATTGAGTTCAAAGATGTTTTTGCATGGTCGTATGATGACATGCCGGGTTTAAGCACTGATTTAGTGGTTCATAAATTGCCTACTAACCCGGCCTGCCCTCCCGTTAAGCAGAAATTGAGAAAGTTCAAGACAGACATGAGTGTGAAGATTAAAGAAGAAGTAATCAAGCAGCTGTAAGCAAAGGTTATTCAGGTCACTCGATATCCTGATTGGCTGGCTAATGTGGTGCCAGTGCCGAAGAAAGATGGGAAGATTAGGATATGTGTCGATTACCGCAATCTGAACAGGGAAAGCCTAAAGGATAACTTTTCATTACCCAACATTCATATCTTGATCGACAATTGTGCCGGACGAGAGATCGGGTCATTTGTGGATTGCTACGCTGGGTATCATCAGATCCTGATGGATGAAGAAGATGCGGAAAAGACGGCTTTCATTACGCCGTGGGGAACTTATTGCTACCGGGTAATGCCTTTTGGTTTGAAGAACACTGGGGCAACGTACATGAGGGCAATGACTACTGTGTTTCATGACATGATACACAAAGAGATTGAGGTGTACGTAGATGATGTGATCATAAAATCCAAGCGCCAGGAAGACCACATGGCAGACCTAAGGAAGTTCTTTCAAAGACTTCGAAGGTACGATATTAAGCTTAACCCGGCCAAATGTGCATTCGGTGTTTCATCTGGGAAGCTGTTGGGATTCATCGTCAGTCGGCGAGGCATTGAGTTGGACCCATCAAAGACCAAATCCATCCAAGAATTGCCACCACCAAAGAACAAAACAGAAGTCATGAGTCTGTTGGGAAGGTTGAATTATATCAGTAGATTCATCGCTCAACTCACGGCGACTTGTGAACCTATTTTTTGGCTACTGAAGAAAGATGCTGCGATAGAATGGACGGAGGAGTGTCAGGAAGCATTCGACCGAATCAAAAGGTATCTATCAAATCCACCCGTGTTGGTTCTGCCTGAGCTGGGAAGATCGTCGATTCTTTATCTGACGGTCCTGGAGAATTCGTTTGGTTGCGTACTGGGGCAACATGACATTACAGGAAGGAAGGAGCAAGCCATATATTATCTCAGCAAGAAGTTTACAGTATATGAGGTCAAGTACACTCAACTTGAGAAGACATGTTGCACCCTAACTTAGGTGGCATAAAAGCTGAAGCATTATCTATCATCATATACTGCTTACCTCATTTCACGCTTGGATCCACTGAAGTATATTTTCCAGAAGCCTATGCCCACAGGGAGGTTAGCAAAATGGTAGATATTACTCACAGAATTTGACATCGTCTATGTGACGAGGATGGCCATGAAAGCCCAAGCATTAGCCGACCACTTGGCTGAGAATCCTATTGATGAAGAATACGAGCCATTGGGGATGTATTTTCCTGATGAGAGGTGATATATGTAGATGAGTTGGAATTGACCGAGGAACCAGAGTGGAAGCTTTTCTTTGATGGAGCTGCAAATGCAAAGGGAGTTGGAATAGGAGCAGTACTTATTTCTAAAATAGGACATCATTATCCTATTACGGCTCAGCTGCGTTTCTATTGTACCAACAACATGGCTGAGTATGAGGCATGCATTTTGGGCCTACGGTTAGCCGCAGATATGGATGTCCAGGACGTTTTGGTCTTGGGAGACTAGGACCTCTTGGTGCATCAGATTCAAGGTGAATGGGAAACACGGGATTTGATGCTTATACCCTACCGCCAATGTTTGCACAATCTGAGCAAGCGATTCCGATCAGTGGAGTTACCAAGAGTTCACAATGAGGTTGCCGATGCTTTGGCCACCTTAGCATCGATGTTGCACCACCCAGACAAAGTTCATGTTGACCCATTGCATATTCAGGTTCGTGATCAGCATGGTTATTGTAACATGATAGAGGAAGAAATAGATGGTGAGCCATGGTTCTATGATGTCAAAGAATACCTCAGGATGGGGATATACCCGGAGCAGGCCACCGGAGATCAAAAAAGAGCCATTCGGAGATTGGCAAGTGGATTTTTCCTCAGTGGAGGAGTGCTGTACAAAAGAACCCCAGATTTGGGTTTGCTGAGATGTATAGATGCTGGTCAAGCCACGACAGTTATGACTGAGGTACACGCTGGAGTTTGTGGGCCACATATGAGCGGGTATGTATTGGCGAAGAAGATCATCCGAGCAGGATATTATTGGCTCACTATGGAGCGTGATTGTATCAGTTTCATGCGAAAATGCCATCAGTGTCAGATACACGGAGATCTGATTCATTCTCCGCCGATTTAATTGCATACGATGTCAGCACCTTGGCCCTTTTTTGCATGGGGCATGGATGTCATTGGACCTATTGAGCCGACAGCTTCCAACGGTCACAGGTTCATTTTAGTAGCCATTGACTATTTCACCAAATGGGTCGAAGCTAAAACTTTCAAGTCAGTGACCAAGAAAGCGGTGGTAGATTTTGTTCATTCCCATATCATCTGTAGATTTGGGATCCCCAAGGTGATCATCACAGATAACGGTGCTAATCTTAACAGTAGTTTGATGAAAGAAATATGTCAACAGTTTAAGATTACACACCGTAATTCCACCCCATATCGCCCCAAGGAGAACGGTGCGGTTGAAGCAGCCAACAAAAACATGAAGAAGATATTGAGGAAGATGGTGGAAGGGTCTAGGCAATGGCATGAAAAGCTGCCATTTGCATTGTTGGGTTACCGCACTAATGTTCGTACTTCAGTAGGTGCAACTCCTTATGCATTGGTATACGGAACTGAAGTGGTTATACCGGCAGAGGTTGAAATTCCGTCCCTCCGGATTGTCGCTGAAGCCGGGATTAACGATGATGAATGGGTCAAAGCTCGGTTGGAGCAGTTGAGCTTAATCGATGAAAATAGATTGGCAACAGTATGCCATGGCCAGTTGTATCAAAGGAGAATGGCAAGAGCCTACAACAAGAAGGTACACCCCAGAAAATTTGAAGTAGGGCAGCAAGTGTTGAAACGGATCCTCCCGCATCAGGCCGAGGCAAAGGGCAAGTTCGCCCCGAATTGGAAAGGGCCGTTCGTTGTGACCAGAGTATTATCTAATGGCGCCTTATGTTTGATGGATGTCGAAGGAAGATGCATCGACATGGCTATCAATTCTGACGCAGTCAAGAGATATTATGTGTAAATTCTTTAATTGTATTTGCCATTATTTGTTTGTTTGTACTTGGCGTTTATCGGAGAATGAAATGACGGAGGCAATTCTTTCTTCTATCCAAACGTTTAACCTTTGCTTCCCCTTTGAGCCTTATTTATTATTTCATACCCCTCTTTTGGAATCACTAACAGAAATGAAAAGAAAGAGAATAAAGAAAGAAAAGAAAAGAAAAAATAATAATAACAAAAACAAAAAGGAAAGTCACAAGAAATACAAAGGAATTAGCGAACTACGTTTGACCTGATTCCTCGAAAAGGATACGTAGGTGCCTCACGGCTCGGTCATAGTGTATCACAGCATAACAGAAACCAAAAATCCCCCAAGCAAGAAAACTGGGGCAGAAGTTATGTTTTAAAATTTTGAGAAAAGTTTGATTCGAAGAGTTGTAATGTCTTACCCATCGAAGTCATTTCGAATTTTTGATATCCTTTTTCTTCTAGACCCACACAAAAGCCCACATGTGATGTCCAAAAAAGACCTCCCGACCATTATCCGAGAGGTGCCGAGTCAGGCAAATGAAAGTCGAGAGTAACACACTGATCCCCGATTGAATGAGGATCATGAGCTGAAGGAATTAATAACCAAAAGAATCCCCAATGGAGAGAATATTATTAGTAACACTCCAATCCCCAGCAGAGAAAGAAAAATAAAATGAGAGAGTCTTATCGGTGAAAACCTTCACAGGCACCATAAGGCGACGAAAGCTGAGAGAAACAAAATGATAGAGTCTTACGGTGAAAACCTTCATGGGCACCACAAGGCGATAGGAGTCGAGAGAAATGAGAGAGTCTTATTAGTGAAAACCCCACGAAGGGCACTATGAGGCGACAAGATAGGAGTGGTGGAAAGAATCCGCATTCAGCAAAGATTGGGTACCTATTTATCCCCAGCAAAATGAGGACGTTAGAAAGATTGATTGATACAAACAAACTGGGTTGATTAATCCGGAATGCATGACATAATCGTTGGAATCAGTTATACCATTCAGATAAGTTCTTTCTTTTCTTTTTCCCCAGCATTTGTTCAGAAAGATCTTTTCTATCTTTTGAAGTCATTACTTTTCTTCGTTTAAAGACTTTTCTCCAGCAGTTTGTTTTTTAGAAGAATTTTTCAGAACTTACTACCAGTCGCCAAAACGGTGCAAAGCAAAATGGGAATAGGATAGGCCAATGATAAGGCGATGAAACGAAAAGAAGTTTGTTGCAAGACCAAGTGGTGAATTGGTCTAGAATTTCATGCAAAGTATGGAGGAAAACAGAAAAACAACAAGTTAAGAAAATTATGGACCAAATTCCAAGAGGATCCCCAATAGATCATCTGGATGCAGGAGCATCCTCGACATATTTTCGACCAAGCGCCAAGAGGGTCGGACAACACAAAGTGGAGAAGGAAGAAAAGGAAATATCATCCCCAGCAAATTCCCCAACAAGTTTTGGAAACACAGAGCAGGGAAAAACCATCCCCAACAGGGGTGGCACGACCACTCACCATGTTTTAAACTAAAAAAAAATTCTTTGATTTGAAGCAGGAAATGGAAATGTTATTGACGGCGGAAAGGAATGCCATAAGGAAGATCACCAGAACTGGGGCAGAAAATTTTCTGTCATTTTCAAAAATTTTCACGGAGGAACGAGGAAACAAATTCAAGTTATAAAGGGAATACATTTCATGTCTTTACATTAGGCGCCCACCTGTATAACTAGGGAATACATTTCATGTCTCAGCATTTAGGCGCCCACCTGTATAACTAGGGAATACATTTCATGTCTTTGCATTAGGCGCCCACCTGTATAACTAGGGAATACATTTCATGTCTTAGCAATTAGGCGCCCACTTGTATAACTAGGGAATACATTTCATGTCTTAGCAATTAGGTGCCCACCTGTATAACTAGAGAATACATTTCATGTCTTAGCAATTAGGCGCCCACCGGTATAACTAGGGAATACATTTCATGTCTTTGCATTAGGCGCCCACCTGTATAACTAGGAAATACATTTCATGTCCTTGCATTTAGGCGCCCACCTGTATAACTAGGGAATACATTTCATGTCTTAGCAATTAGGCTCCCACCTGTATAACTAGGGAATACATTTCATGTCTTTGCATTAGGCGCCCACCTGTATAACTAGGGAATACATTTCATGTCTCAGCATTTAGGCGCCCACCTGTATAACTAGGAAATACATTTCATGTCCTTGCATTGAGGCGCCCACCTGTATAACTAGGAAATACATTTCATGTCCTTGCATTGAGGCGCCCACCTGTATAACTAGGAAATACATTTCATGTCCTTGCATTGAGGCGCCCACCTGTATAACTAGGAAATACATTTCATGTCCTTGCATTGAGGCGCCCACCTGTATAACTAGGAAATACATTTCATGTCCTTGCATTGAGGCGCCCACCTGTATAACTAGGAAATACATTTCATGTCCTTGCATTGAGGCGCCCACCTGTATAACTAGGAAATACATTTCATGTCCTTGCATTGAGGCGCCCACCTGTATAACTAGGAAATACATTTCATGTCCTTGCATTGAGGCGCCCACCTGTATAACTAGGAAATACATTTCATGTCCTTGCATTGAGGCGCCCACCTGTATAACTAGGAAATACATTTCATGTCCTTGCATTGAGGCGCCCACCTGTATAACTAGGAAATACATTTCATGTCCTTGCATTGAGGCGCCCACCTGTATAACTAGGAAATACATTTCATGTCCTTGCATTGAGGCGCCCACCTGTATAACTAGGAAATACATTTCATGTCCTTGCATTGAGGCGCCCACCTGTATAACTAGGAAATACATTTCATGTCCTTGCATTGAGGCGCCCACCTGTATAACTAGGAAATACATTTCATGTCCTTGCATTGAGGCGCCCACCTGTATAACTAGGAAATACATTTCATGTCCTTGCATTGAGGCGCCCACCTGTATAACTAGGAAATACATTTCATGTCCTTGCATTGAGGCGCCCACCTGTATAACTAGGAAATACATTTCATGTCCTTGCATTGAGGCGCCCACCTGTATAACTAGGAAATACATTTCATGTCCTTGCATTGAGGCGCCCACCTGTATAACTAGGAAATACATTTCATGTCCTTGCATTGAGGCGCCCACCTGTATAACTAGGAAATACATTTCATGTCCTTGCATTGAGGCGCCCACCTGTATAACTAGGAAATACATTTCATGTCCTTGCATTGAGGCGCCCACCTGTATAACTAGGAAATACATTTCATGTCCTTGCATTGAGGCGCCCACCTGTATAACTAGGAAATACATTTCATGTCCTTGCATTGAGGCGCCCACCTGTATAACTAGGAAATACATTTCATGTCCTTGCATTGAGGCGCCCACCTGTATAACTAGGAAATACATTTCATGTCCTTGCATTGAGGCGCCCACCTGTATAACTAGGAAATACATTTCATGTCCTTGCATTGAGGCGCCCACCTGTATAACTAGGAAATACATTTCATGTCCTTGCATTGAGGCGCCCACCTGTATAACTAGGGGATACATTTCATGTCTTTGCATTAGGCGCCCACCTGTATAACTAGGGAATACATTTCATATCTTTGCATTAGGCGCCCACCTGTATAACTAGGGGATACATTTCATGTCTTTGCATTCGGGAGCCCGCCCGTAGAACGGAGGTGTTACTTTTAAGTTGTCGCAATCGGGAGTCCGCCCGTAGAACAGAGGTGTTACTATTCAGTTTGTGAAGTCAGGAGCCCGCCTGCAAAACAGAGGAATACATTTCAAGATCAAATCAGAAGTCAGTAAGGCGGAAGGTCACCAGCATAAAAAATTTTAATAAAGGAAGCAGTATCCCCAGTGGACAGAACAAAATGATAAAACTTGTGTACAGAAAAAGCAAAAGGCTAGTGTCAAACCCAGCAATTTTCGCAAGGAAGAAGCACCTGAGGAAACACGAGCCGACAAGAGAGCAAGACAACAAGAGCAGGATGAAAATAGATAAGATTTGTAGTTCTTAGTTAGTCTACCTTTTGTTTTCTGTTTAGCACGGTGTAATAAGGAAGTTGGCAAGCAGTAGCCGCAACAGCAACATCAGTAACAGCAAAAGCACAGTTCCACGGTAGTCCCAGCTACCAAAACTTTCCGAACTACATTGACCTGATTCCCTTTTAGTCAGGGATATGTAGGAAACTTTTTGAAGCAAAGGTTCGGTCAAATCTTTCAAGAAATGCTTCACACGGAGTACTCAAACGGGCAAAAATTCGCTCGCTCACTTTATCTTTGCACGAAAACTCTTCGTGTTTTCGGACAAAGAGGGGCAGCTGTAAGCACGTAATTTTTTCCCTATATGAGAATTACTCCCAAAAATTCAAATAGTTTTGGGTTGTGTGTGATTTTTGTGGATTTTGTGTTATTTTTTCCTTTATTGTTTGTATTTGTCTGTGCGTGTTTGTTTGTTTAAATTAATAAAAAATACAAAAATATACCGCATTTGCATGTAGGATTTAATTTACAATGAGGAGTAATTAAGTTTTGTTTTACAAAATAAAAAAATCACAAAATAATAATGTACTTTGCATTTCCAGCATTTAATGTCCAAATTGTGTGATTTTCCCTCGATGTGTGTTTAATTTTGTGTGACAATTATTAGGAATTAATTAGTATTTGTGACTTGGTTTATGATTTAATTTAGAATTTTAGTTTTTGAATTAAAAAGAAAAGTAAAAGGAAAAGAAGAAGCAAGAGAATAAGTGGGAAAACTCGGTTGGGCCAATTTTAAATTAAAATCCAAGGCCCAATCTCAATACAACGACCCAACACAATTGCTTGATCTCTCAGACCAACCTAAATGATGCCGTTTCAGCGTCTTGAATTTGAGCCCTTGATCGAACTGATCGAACGGTCCAATACAGCCCCAACATTAGTTAACACGGTGTCGTTTCACGCACGTCAATCTGAGCCGTTCATCTCCCTTGATCCAACGGTCTCGAGCCTCTACCATAACCCGACCCGTTCCCGTCCAAAACCGACCCAGTCTCTTATTTAAAGAGATGACGTCGTTCCTCACAAGGGAATTGATCCAGGCCATCGATCTCAATTGATCCAACGGCCTGGATTAATCCCTGATTTCGTATATAAACCTGGATCACACCCCACCTTCCAAACCAAACCCCCTACCCTCATCTCTCTCATCGTCTCCATTAGAGACGAAGCCAACCCCGAAACCCTAGCGCCGCCCCCCATCCCCTTCGCTTGAAACCCGGAGGCGGCGACGCCGATGACCACCCAATTAACACCCCTTAAGCATCTAACCACCCCCAATCCAAATCTGTTAACTGTCTACCTCGAATCAACCTGTACCGTATTGAATCTTCATTTGAAGGTTCGAGAAAAATTGGAACCTACCCCAATCCACACCAAACTCACACCCTGGCACCCCTGACTTCCCTCGTGCCCAAACCACCTTTGGTTTGGTTCGAATCAGGCTAGAACCGTTCGAACCACAAATCAAACATCAAGAACCCTAAAAGACCCAAACCGGTAATCTGTCCAAATTAAAGGAGGATTTGGGGGTCTAATAGAACTTAGTCGAAGTGTTCTCGTTGAGAATACTCGATTAAGGTCCGTTCGACCTCAAAGTGTTCAAGTCTGAGTTCAAACCTGGGTCGTCTAGATTCTGAGTTTCTGAGGTAATGTTTCCTTTCCATTCATTCTATTGTGTTCTATTAATATCCGTTTGAGAGTCTAGTTTAGTTTAATTGATTTTTTTTCAATTTTTGTATCAATTATTCTGTCCATCTCCAGACCTTTTATTTGGTCGACTTTTTCTTCTGTCCATTGTTAAATATAAGTTATAAACTACATAGTCGATTTTATAACGTCGTCGAATTGTTAGTTTTATAAGTCCCCTATTTTGTCCAAGGCATGAATCACCCTGTTGTTCTGTTTGACTCTGTTTGTTTGTTATAAATTGTGTGTATGAAATTGATTAAATAAGTGTCGTCAATTAAATTTGCTTGAAAAATTGAAGAAGCATGATAATAGGCCATTTTTGTTCATTCCTATATGATTAACGGCCTGTTTCCTTTTCTGTGATAAACTTGTATTGGGGTAAACCTGTGGATGTTCAGTTTTTATCACTTCATTGGGTTTGAGTCGATCAGGATTGGTTCCCAATATGATCCACTCATTCCCTTTGATTGATACTTACCTGATTTTGATCTTGACCTTCTGCTTTGAATCTACTGCTTGAACTTGATTAGGGATTGGATATAGCTGTAGTAATTTAGTTGATCAATTAGGGGTCAGGTGTTAGGGTTATAGTTTATATAGGTTCTAACATCAGACTTGTAAATCTTAGGGTAATACAGTAATATACAGGGAAATTAAGGGGTAATTTTGGAATTAACAGGGCAGTAATTAGAACAACTTAAGGGGGCTGTCAAGTGGTTGTTTAGATACCTTAGTTTAATGGGGAATGGAGAATCAAACATAAGAGCATGGGGAGTTAATAGTAATATTTTAATCAACCCATGACTCTTAATTGAAACACTAGGGAACCAAGAGCGGGGAACATGAATTAAAACAAGAACAAGGCACTTAGGCACGGGGATCAAAGGGGAATGGGCATGATTAGTCCTGTGGGTTTCAAGACAGACCTTAGAGGTCTGTCTTAGGCTATAAAGTAGAGCCATTTTGACTAAGCGGCGGGTCCTTTGAATTTTGGAAGGTCAGTTTATTTTCAGAGAGTCTAGGCTGGATTTTTAACACAAAAAGTCCAGAGTTTAAGTAGAAATTTGGCTGACTTTTAACATATGAGGGCAGTAGTTTGAGAGTTTCTGAGGGTGTTCTGTTTTGAGTGTTAAACAATAGAAAATCCGAACCGTCCATTGCATCTTTTGCACTTCTGGTTCATTCTATTCTGTTTATAATTGCTGGTTTGTTTCTGGGATTTCACTGAGGTTTTCTTTTGGGTTTACCTGAGTTTGCTGTTGGATTTTATTGTTACTGTTCCATCGGTTTGCTGGGAATTCTGCTGGTTTTTCTGTGGTTGAAATCTGTTGCTGGGCTTTCTGTTACTCTGTTGCTGTGTTGCTACCGCTATTGTTGATCCCATTTCTTCTTTCTTCTGTTCTGTTCTTCAATCCAGGTACACACATGATGCCACCACTAGTGTAACTGTGAGATCGAGCATGAAATGAAAGTGCAAAGACTTTTAAATACTGAATGATTGCATCTATTTGGTAGATAAATGATGAACTAGTGTTGTACCTGTAGTTTAATAGGACATGTGATAAGTGTTTGTATAGTTTAGTTTTATAACTCAACAAGAATGCATGATGTAGTCTTGTACTTAACTGGAACTGCTTGGTATTTAAACTATAGTTTGTAGTTGTCAATTGCAGATTCAATTGTAGTTGGTTGTGTAAATTGTAGAATGAAACAAAGTAGTTAGTGGATTGGCTATTCAGATTTAATCCCCTATTAGCAATTGTGTTTTAAAACAGATTTTAGGATTGTATCCTAATGAGTAGTGATTCACCATTCCTCCTAGTACCATGTAGTTTTAACCACTTTAGCTAACTCTACCAAAATCGGGTTCCATTAGGCAATGGATAGGACATTGTTTGGATCAAGTTAATGACAACTTCTAGTAGCTAATTCCAGTAGTCTCAATCATTCAAAAAATGTTAGTTCAAATCCACTTGGGGAACGGTTAGTTTGTTTAACATTTTGTCAATCTCGCATGCATATTATAATTTCAGCCTTAGTAGTTCACTTATAGAATAAGGCCCAAATAATTTTCTATTTTTACAAGTTTAAGTGCAAATTTCCATTAGCATCTATTGTAATCTAACAACTAATAAGAGGCCCGACTATAACAACTCGTAAGCATGCAAAAAATGAATTAGGATCCTTTTCTTCTTTCATTTTTAGGGACGAACTTAATACAAAAATGTAGTCATTTTTAGGATTATCCTTAAAAATAAACGAGGCAAGCCTCTCCAAATAAAACACAAATTGCGGGGCCCTCATTAAATGAATATATTTCAATACTTAGACTTTGGGATGAGCCGTTTAGCGAATTTCACGGCCTTCCCAAAACAATAACGCGTTAGTCTCTTTAGGCGCGTACTTTAAATAACCTTACCTTCTTAAACTCGGGTGCACATTTATGTGACCCAAATCCAAGTCTCAACGAAGTCAAAATGTGTCGATAATCACGGGTACATTGATTGTGACGTGGTTCGAGATGCATTTTCATGTCGTTGTAATTCTTTTAAAAATAATGAATGAGACGAGCCTCGACAAACAAAAAATACATAAGCTGCGGGGCCCTCTATACGTGTTTGTAGAATTACTTAGATTTCGGGATGAGCCGTTTAGCAAAATTTCACGGCCTTACCCAAAATAACGATACGCTAGTCGCTTTAGGCGCGCCTTTAATAATTTACTTTCTTAAACTTTGGTGCACATTTATGTGACCCAAATCCAGATCTCAACGGAGTCGAAATGTGTCGATAACCACGGGTACATTGATGTGGCGTGGTTCAAGATATGTTTTTACAACGTTGCAATTCTTTGTTAAAAATAATAATAATAATATTGAAAGCGGTTAAAGGTTAAAATTTGCATATAAGTTAAAGCATGTTATAAATCAGATAAATAAGCCAAATATGACAGTTGAGCGACCATGCTAGAACCACGGAACTCGGGAATGCCTAACACCTTCTCCCGGGTTAACAGAGTTCCTTATCCAGATTTCTGGTTCGCGGACTGTTAAATAGAGTCAAACCTTTCCTCGATTTGGAATTCAACCGGTGACTTGGGACACCATAAATCCCCCAAGTGGCGACTTTGAATCTTTTAATAAACGAATCCTGTTTCGATTGTCCTTTAATTGGAAAAACTCCTTTCACTACGCCCCTCGCGGGGTGCGGTAGCACCGAAAGGAGGTGTGACACATACCGCTCATGAGTGTTACCAAATTGCCCAAGATTACACATATACCAAGAATTTAAAAGGGTCAAGCGCGGAAGCATAGCAATCAGTCACGTTGGGAACTAAAACTGACCCGCTAGCAGAAGTCATCATAGGGCCCAATGTTGTAGAAGCTAGCAAAGCAACTATCGCAGATCTCGACACGGTACACCTGGATGATGCCGACGACACAAAAAAGACTTATATCGAGCACAATCTCTCTGAGCCAGGTAAGTATCGTGAATTTTTGACTAACAATACTGATTTATTTTCCTTTTCACACTCAGATATGCCGGGGATTCCAAAAGACACCGCCACTCATTGGCTGAATGTCAATCTACTCTATCCGCCCGTGCGGCAGATGAGGAGGAAATTCAATGCCGCGATTAACAAGGCAGTCAGTGAAAAAGTAGACAAATTACTGGCCAACGGCTCCATTAGAGAATTGAAATACCCCTAATGGGTCTCTAATGTGGTCATGGTCAAAAAGAAAAATGGCAAGTGGAGAATGTGCATGGACTTCACCGACCTAAACAAGGCGTGTCCGAAAGATTCCTTTCCCTTGCTCCATATCGACCAATTGATCGACACAACAGTGGGACATGAATTTCTAAGTTTCTTGGATGCCTACTCCGGCTATAACCAAATCCTAATGGTCGAGGAGGATCAAGAGAAAATAACTTTCATTACCCACCAAGGGACTTACTGTTATAAGGTGATGCCATTCGGACTCAAGAATGCAGGGGCCACATACCAGAGGTTAGTTACCAAGATGTTCAAGGAACAGCTCAGCAAGACAATAGAGGTCTACATCGACGACATGCTGGTGAAATCGCCCAAGAAAGAAGACCATATTGGTCATTTGAAAGAGGCCTTCGAGATATTAAAGCAATATGGGATGAAACTGAATCTGGAAAAATGCGCCTTCGGCGTGGCCTCAGGAAAATTTCTGGGTTTCCTTGTGCCACAATGAGGCATCGAGGTCAACCCAGACCAGATCAAGGCCATAGACACGATACCTGAGGTACTGAACAGCAAGAAACAGGTACAAAAGCTGACGGGGCAAAGAGCCGCCCTATCGAGGTTCATTTCACGATCCTCGGACAGGTGCCACAAGTTCTTCAATGTATTGAAAAAGGATCATGGACTATACTGGAACAAAGAGTGCATCACCGCTTTGAGGAAACTGAAAGCATATCTGTCCTCGCCACCACTACTCGTCAAGGCAGATCCAGGCGAGAGTCTGCTCGTATAACTAGCGGTATCCGAAGTCGTCGTCAGCGCAGTCTTGGTCTGTGAAAATAAAGGTACGCAATCCCGCATTCACTATATCAGCAAGACCTTGATCGACGCCGAAACAAGGTATCCACACCTTGAAAAACTGGCTCTGGCACTAGTCGTAGCTTCACGAAAGCTTAGACCGTACTTTCAGTGTCACCCCATAAAAGTAATAACAACATTTCCCCTAAGGATCATTCTGCATAAACCCGAGCTCTCAGGCAGACTCGCCATATGGGCCATAGAGCTCAGCGAGCATGACATAACTTATCACCCGCGAACTGCCATTAAGTCGCAGGTACTCGTCGATGAGTCCCAGTCCTTATCCTGAGGCATTCAAGGTTCTGTTAGTATAGAGGGTCCAAATATCGGTGAGAGTGGAGGCGCGCCGAGTACGAGGTTGTAGTTGCAGGTATGAAGTTAGCACTCAAGTACGGAGCCCGATGACTCATCCTCCACTGCAACTCTCAACTCGTCGTAAATCAAGTAATCGGGACTTTCCAAATTAAAGAACAAAGACTATAGAAGTACCAATCAGAGATCCACAAACTGATGCTAGAATTCGACGAATGCCGACTCGAGCAGATACCTAAGGCACAAAACATTGAAGCAGATGGCCTGGCCAAGCTAGCCACAGCCACAAAGAACATCAACAAGGGAAACGTGGTCACTCCCCTCCATTCAGCCATAGATCACGTCGAGGTATTTTCCTTGAACTTAACCTGGGTGTAAGGCCCTGAAAATTTTTTCCGAGTAATTTAAGATTTCGTCGTGCCAAGGTAGGCTAAATTATTTTATTTCGTGTGCAAATAAGGATTTATGATATTATGGATATCAATTGGATATGGTAATAAGTGTATAAGTCTTATTATAAGTGATTTGGGGTCTAAGGAGAGGCCTAAGCCTAAGCCTAAGCCAAGTTGGAAAATTGCATATTAGACGAAATTTGTAAATGAGTGCGCATAAGACCTCACTTTGATCAATCATATGTCCATTTATATAAGGCTTTGTGTGATGAACAACCTATCAAATTAAAGCCCTTTGAGTCTAGTTTCCAACTCAACAAACTGTTTGTCATTTAGAGGTATATACAGAAAGTTATGACCATTTTACTGGTCAGGTGTCACTCGCGCGAACAGTGCGCGAACTTCGCGCGAGCTCACGAGTTCGCGCGAGCTCGCGAGTTCTCGCGTTTTTGCTGAGTATTCTGCCCCGACGCACGAACAACACACGAACTATGCGAAGTTCGCATGCCTGGAAGGTTTTAATACCCCTAAATACCGGAAATAAGAGATTTTGAGATATCTCTCAAGGTTAGGGTTCTCTCTACACCCCAACTCGACCAAGGCATCAAATTGCACACCTAAGGTGGGGTTTTAAGTGTGTTTTCATGGTGATTTCACTTCTCAGTTACTAGTTACAACATGATTTTGGTTGTATTTCATAGGATTTCTTCAAAACCTCTGTGAGCACGTGATTTTTACCCTATATGAGAATTACTCCCAAAAAATTCAAAATAAAATAAATTATTATTTGTTTGCAATTGTTGTGAATTTTGTGTTATTGTTTGCATTTGTCGTTGCATGTTTATTTATTTCAATTATGGAAAATACAAAAATATATTGCATTTGCATTTAGGATTTAATTTTACAATTAAGAGTAATTAAGTTTGTTTTACAAAAATGAAAAATCACAAAAAATATGAACTTTGCATTTTTAGCATTTAATATCAAATTGTGTGATTTGATCTTTAATTGTTTAAATTTTGTGTGATAATTATTATTAGGAGTTGATTAGTATTTTAAGTTAATTTTAGTTTTACAATTTATTTTTAGAATTTTTTGTAATTAGGAATTAAAAAGAAAAATAAGAGAAAAAGAAAGGAACAAAAATGGAGAAGAAAATCGGAACTGGGCCATTTTAATTTGACCAAAGTCCAGGCCCAAAACATTTTCTTACCCGGTCTAACAGACCCTTCTCATAGAACTAGGAAACGCCGTAGTATGGTAGTTCAACTACGTCATTTCAACATCAACAGATCTCGATCATTCATCCAAAACCATCCAACGGCTCACATCCCATCTCTCTTACCCGTTCCTATACCCGCCCCTACCCCGTTACTACCAATCGACCCTATTTTGATCAACAAATCGATCGTGGTCGTTGGATTCCCATCATCCAACGGCCGAAATCAATTGATTCAATTCTAACCTATCAAACCCCCCAAACCCCTCACCCGTTTCATTTCACCTCTTCATCTTCAGATACTCAAACCAAACAACCTCTGGAAAAAAAAAAACCTAGCCGCCCCCCCAATTCCTTCAAACTGGTGACTTGGGACACCATAAATCTCCCAAGTGGCGACTCTGAATCTCTTAATAAATGAATCCCGTTTCGATTATCCTTTAATTGGAAAAACTCCCTTTGCCACGCCCTTCGGGGGGTGCGGCAGCGCCGAAAGGAGGTGTGACAGCTCTGGCGACTCTGCTGGGGACTTAACCCAGAACTTTTGGTTCAGGGTTTAGAATTCGAGCTTGGTATATTTGTGGTATTTGGCTTGTATATTATCTGATTTTGTTACATGTTTGGGGCTAATGTGCTAAATGGTGCTTTTACCTCTTTGATATTATTTGAACTGTACATATAAAACTGTGCTGAAACCCTTCTCTTCTCACCTCTGAGGAGTGCACGCTGAAACCCTTCTCTTCTCACCTCTGAGTTGCAAAATCGGATGATTTTTTGGTTACCGGTACGCAGTTCCCATCCTCGGCTCGAGTTGTCCGCTCGGGTAAGCCAGGTCTAGAACAATAAACCCATGTTTCAAACCTAGAATAACAAAGCCTCATGTCGGGTCCCTAGTAGGAACGTTTGTTTACATCATGTGCATTTGACTTTGGAGACTCAACACAGGGGTTGGGTCTGTCTAGGACAGGTGTACCCGAAATGAAGAAGACCATCCTGATGTATTTTACTTGCTACTTGTGCATTTATTTGCTTCGGACTTGCATGCTGACCGACTTTTGAATATTCGAAAAAATTTAAAAAGGAGAGAGATAGCAGTATAGAGGGTAAGGGAGTTAACCACCTGTTTTGAAAATACCAATGTCCAAGCAGTGCCGAGACTTTACCAGATTTTGAGAAAAATGAAAAAAAAAAGAGTTTTATTTTTCAAAATAGTTGTTTTATTTTCCACTGAAAAAAAATAAAAAATATTTTCAAAATAGTCTGCTTTATTTGCCAATAAAGAAAAAACTGTGATTTGGTTTTTTTAAAAAAAATAGTTCGTTTTAGTTGCCAATGATTTGAAAAAAAAAAGAAAAAAAAAAGAAAAATAGTCTTTAAAAAATTGTTCGTTTTGCTTGGAAAAATGTTTTGTTTTCAAATTTAGTTTATTTTCTTTGGCAGAACTACGCTGATGTGATTCTCACCGGATGTGAGATACGTAGGCAACCCTCATCGGGTCCAACCTCCCCTTTTTGCAAAAAATAGCCAAAAAAATGTCAAATTCTAATTTTGTTATAAATAAGTCGGGTGATGCCGTCCTTATCAAATATAGCTGAATGTTCCGGAAAGGGATGCCGGAAGGCTAACTTTGCATGAATGACTGCTTTGGGTCAGGTTTTGATTTTTGACCCTCACAGCCTTAAAATCTTCGTCCCCGAGGCGCTAAAAGGCCGTGTTTGCAATACCGGGTCATTTATTTTAATTTAGAAAACAAGAAAAAGAGTCTTGAATAAACTAGGTGATGTCGTTTGTCAAAAATAACTGAATGTTCCCGAAAGGGACGCCGGAAGGCTGAATTTGCATAAACTGCCACTTTTGGGTCATTTTTTGGATTTTGGCCGGTTGACCCACACAGCCTTAAAATCTTCATCCCCGAGGCGCTGGAAGGTCGTGTTTGCAATATCGGGTTTTATTTTGAAAAACAAGAAAAAAAAAGAGTCTTAAGTAAGTCGGGTAGTGCCGTTTTATCAAAAATAGCCGAATGTTCCCGAAAAGGATACCAGAAGGCTGACTTTGCATAAACAACCACCCTTGGTCATTTTCAGGGTTTACTGGTTAGCCCACACAACCTTAAAGTCTTCATCACCGAGGTGCTGAAAGGCCGTGTTTGCAAAACCAGGTCTTTTGTTTTAATTTGAAAAAAAAAAGAAAAAAAAAGAGTCAGTGGTCAAGTGAATGCCGTTTGTATTTTGGTCAAAATAAAGCCGAGCCAACTTCGGCAAGGCGTTAAACCGTTCTTGCCGGGATAGCCTTAGAATATCTTTCAGTTGTCGAAGGGCTATTTTCGTAAAAAGAACGAACAAGTTTGTAAAATAATCCTTCCCGGCCTCAAAATTCATGTGAAATTGAGAAGGGGCCACGTTTGCAAAAATAGCCATTTCGTTGAAATTGGCAAACAGGGAAGGAATCTGCCACTCTTTTTTTTTAAATTTCTATGTCTTTTGATTAGAGCATATGGTGTTTGATTTGCGAGTTTGTAGGTTGTCTTTTCGTCAAAGTCCAGCTTGTAGGTTGTCTTTTCGTCAAAGTCTGTTAAGTAAGGCCAGTTTTTAAACCTGTGTTATCAAGTTTGTTGTATTATAAAAAATAAATAAAAAATGTGTTTTGTTGTTATTTACCATGTATCTGCGCGAACTACGCATGGTCTGATTCATGCGGGGTCATGATACGTAGGCAATCCACTTAAGATTCGACCACAAAAAAAATGAAAAATGAAAAAATGATGGAAAAAAACGAAAAAAAGAAAAAAGAAAAAACAAAAGTGAAAAGTTTTGATAATAATAAGGACTGACTGAGTCCACACAAAAAAATAAAAAAATATTGTTAATAATAAGGACCGACTGAGTCCATTCTAACATGTCTTGTTTTGAATTATAGTGAAAGTTGAGGTGGTTGGTTGTGGTTCCCTTACCTGCAACACAAAGTCAAAGGATAATGGCAAAAAACAACAAAACTGAGTTGGCTGATACTGGTGCCAGAAAACAGCTGGTCGAACAGGATAATGGATTGGTAGAAGAGATAAAGATGCTGAGACAACACGTGGCGGACATTGTATCGGGTATGGATGGCTGGGAAGGCACCCATACCGCCACCGCCTGGTTTCTCCGATGATGTCCTTACCCGAACCTTGGTATCTCCCGACCATTCCTCCATGTCTCAGATTGAGGAGAAGCCTAAAGAAGATTTTGGGAAGTTCTGGCTCAAATGGAGTGAGCAAGTTGTTCGGCATAACCTTCCCATGAAAAGAAAAGATGTTGTTGAACCTTCCCAACGACAAGGTCCAGTGGTCGTCCTGGCTAAACGCCCGCAGTCTCTATATCAATCCTGTGGATATCCTTGTAATTCCCCAGGCCATTATGTCTCTCTACCAGACTCCCGAAGACATACTTCACTTTGCAAATACCCAGCTCCACAAAATGCCTATCCACTTCCAAGATCGCACAGGAACCCGGCGGGTACAGGTTTCCGTCCGAATCAAAACTTCAAGAATAACAGGACGCATAAGCAAAAGACTTTCACTCAATTAAGATAGTCTTACACCAGTTTGTTCCACCGACTGAGGCAGTTAGGACTGATGAATCCAGTCAAAGCTAAGTTGCCTAACCCTCTTTCGAGAAATCTTGATCACTCGGTGAATTGTGAATACTGTTCAGGAGCACCTGGGCACGACACGGAAAAGTGTTGGAAGTTGAAAACGGCCATTCAAGGATTTATCGACTCTCGTCGAATTGAATTTCGGGCCCTAGAGGCGCCAAACATTAATCAGAATCCGTTGCCAGCTCACCATGAGACCCACATGATCGAATTGGTACACAAGGGAGGGGGAAATTAAGAAGCCCGATCCGTGATAGTAAGACCATGTTCCAAGGAAAAACCAATCAGTAGAAGTGGGTAGCTAGGATGTCATGCTTGGTAATTGGGAGGAGTTTTGGTGGTTTATTTTGTTGTCATTTCTGTTGTCCGGGTTATTTCAGGGCATAACCCGTATATTGTCTTGTAACTCAAACCTTTCCATTTTTGTCCAGTCCTTTCGGTCATAGTATCTCATTTAATGTTGTCTAGGTTTGCCCTAAGGGTTGTAACCCCATTTTAGTTTGTTGTTCGAGTTGTTGTTTCGTCGGTTAATGCAATGACTGGTTTTCTATTATTTTCTGGACATTTTTTGTTATTTAGTCCTCTCCTTTCTATAGTTCTTTTCTGCCGACTCTAGTGACATGACATGCGCACAGTTATAAGCCTAATCCTAAAAGTTAATCATGAACCATTGGGATGGTGATCGGGACATTTAAAGGGAAATAAGAACATAATGAGATCATTTGGAGCCCGAGTCATGTGAAACCGGGGCAAGCAAAAAGAAAACCGTTAAAGGCAAGTTGGCCATGTTGTCATGGGGGTCGTTCGTAATAATGAGAATGAGAGTGTTGCCTAATAGTGCTTTAAAGATATGGCGAATGTTAATCGTGTTGTTTTCACTTGGTATGTTTTGAAGATTGGGATGACGAAGGCATTTTATTCTGCTATCTAAACACCTTATCCTTCGTTAACTCTTTGAGCCCTATTCGATTTCTTTCATACCCCTCCTTCGGAATCAGTTGCAAAGACTAGAAACACAAACATGAAAGATAAGAAAAGGAAAGGGAAAAGAAAAAGAAAAAGAAAAAGAAAATAAAAGTAGAAAGGAAAACTAGAAATAACGAGGAATTGGGAACTACGTTTGACCTGATTCCTCAAAGAGGATACGTAGGCGCTTCACAGCTCGGTCATAGTGTAACAAAAAATAAAAAAAAATCCCCAAGCAAGAAACTGGGGCAAAGGTTGTGTTTATTATAAATAAATCTAGGTCCGAAGGTTGTAAATTTTGAACCCAAATTGATTTATTTTTGACCCTTTAATAATCCTTTCTTTCTAGCCCTATCCAAATCCCACGTTACGGTCCAAAGAAAGACCTTTCGATCAGTCTGCAAAAGATGCCAAGTCAGGAAAATGAGAGAAGTCTTATCAGAACATAACACTCTGATTACCAACAGAAAAGACTTTAATCCCCAACAGAAAAGAAATATGAGAGAGTCTTAGCGGTGATACCCCAATCCCCAGCTGAAAAGTAATACAAAATGAGAGAGTCTTATCGGTGAAAACCTTCACGGGCACCATAAGGCGATGAAAGATGAGAGAAACCAAAATGAGAGAGGCTTGATAGTGAAAACCTTCGGGCACTACAAGTCAAATAAGGGTGAGAATCAGATGGGTAATCACCAAAGGAAGATCTTGAAAGATGATTGACAACGGAGGATAGGCCATATGTGCATGTCATGGCCATTAGAGTTGGCATCCGCGTTTGGTAGGTTTTTATAGTTTTTCTTGTTAGAGAGTCATCTCTTTCCTTTGTCTTTTATTATGGTTCCTTTTATCTTTCTC
>MU689352.1:21023-58203 GCA_026770625.1 Nicotiana glauca | reverse complement strand
TATGAAACGCATAGGGGTATAATATAAAATGTGGAACCCTATGGACGGGATATGAAACGCATAGGGGTATAATATAAAATGTGGAACCTATGGGCGGGCTATGAATCGCATAGGTGTGTAACATGATATGTGAACCCTATGGACGGGCTATGAAACGTATAGGGGTATAATATAAAATGTGGAACCTATGGACGGGCTATGAAACGCATAGGTGTGTAACATGATATGTGAACCCTACGGACGGACTATGAAACGCATAGGGGTATAATATAAATGTGGAACTATGGACGGGCTATGAAACGCATAGGTGTATAATATGATATGTGTACCCAATGGACGTGCTATGAAGAGAAACTTAGAGGTATGGGAATTATGTGAAAGCTATGTGATCCCTTTTATTTGTTGATGTGGGAATTGTTAAAGCTTTTGATTTACTTTATGAATTATTTATTCTTGTTTGATAGTTCTTTTTAATTAAATGGTGTTTAGTTATACATACAAATACAATTCAAATGTACTGACGTCCCTTTTGCCGGGGGCGCTACATTCGTGTTATGATTGTAGGTGAATCTATAGCAGGTACTCCAGTCCACCGAGACTAGCACTCCTCTCCATCCCATCAGTTGTATTGGTGATCCCCACTTCCTCTTGGGGTCATGTGTGGTTCATGCCACCTTATTTTGAGTTTATTGTGTATTGTAAGGTATAGCCGGGGCCTTGTCACCGGCAAGTATTGGTTGAGTTCCAAGTATTCATAAAGGCTCCGTAGACACAATGTGGGTGGTGTATAAAAGTATTTTGGGTAGTAATGGTACGGTTCAGAATCGTGGTCCACGTTGGTAAATGTTGTATGTATTTTTGCAAGTAATTGGTATCAAATGTTGGAATTGATAAAAAGTAGAAATGAACTCAAGTTGTAAGTTTATGCTTAAGGCTCAAATTGCTATTTCAAAAGAATAATGTATATTGGAATCACGGGGCAACGCGTGGGATAGGAAAGGAAATTCCAGGTCCGCTTGACTGGGGTCCTCCGGTTGAGCGTCGGTCGTGTCCCTCGATTTTGGGGCGTGACACTGGGACTTGGGCAACCGCTTTGTATCTTATATGCAGGATGGAACACTCGTGCAAGACAAAAAGGAAGCCAAGAAACTCCGAGTGCAAGCTGCCCGATACAGCCTGATGAATCAAGACCTCTAAAAAAATACGTTTGGAGGCCCCCTCGCTAAATGCCTCGGACCCCACCAAACAAGACAAGTATTGAAGGAGGTATACGAGGGCCATTGCGGTGCCCACACTGAGAATCGTGCCCTCATCCAATGCCTCCGTGTAGGCTATTACTTGCCTACTATGAAAAAAGAAGAAGCAAACTATGTCCAGAGATGCGAGCAGTGCCAAAAGTACGCCCCCATGATACATCAAGCGGGAGAACTCCTCCATTTAGTCACTTCACTATGGCCCTTCATAAAATGAGGGATGGACATAATCGTCCCCCTGCCGGTTGGGCGAGGAAAGGTACGTTTCCTTTTAGTTTTAACTGACTATTTCTCCTAATGGGTGGAGGCATGTGCATTCGCCCAAATACGCGAACAAGAGGTCATCGCTTTTATATGGAAAATGTTATATGTCGTTTCGGCATCCCCAAAGAAATCAGTTGTGATAACAGGCCTCAATTCATCGTAAAGAAAACGACCGAGTTCTTCGAAAAATGGCACATAAAGCGGATACTCTCCACTCCATACCATCTAGCCGCCAACGTTCAAGCCAAGTCTTCTAACAAAGTAATATTGAACATATTGAAAAAGAAGCTTGACGAAGCTAAAGGGTTATGGCCCGAATTACTGCCTGAAGTACTATGGGCATACCGAACAACGCCAAAGTCCAGCACGGGAGAAACGCCATATTCACTAGTCTATGGAATTAATACAGTCATACTCGTCGATATCATGGAGCCAAGCCTAAGATACTCCCATGACAACGAAGTGGGTAACGATGAGAATAGGTTACAAGACCTAGACGAACTTGAAGAACGGAGAGACATGGCCCACATAAGAATGATAGCCCAAAAACAACAAGTAGAAAGATACTACAACAGAAAAGCCAAAGTAAGATCGCTCAAAGTTGGCGATTACGTCCTCAAGGCAAAAATGCTGGCATCGAAAGACCCAAACGAGGGAAAGTTGGGAGTTAATTGGGATGGACCGTATAAAATCACGGCAGCCACAAATAAGGGAGCGTTCCAACTGGAAACAATGGAGGGAAAACCACTCCAAAACTACTGGAATGTCGCTCACCTCAAATACTTCCACTTCTGAGAGGTGTCTCCTAAGTCGTACACTTTTTCCCTCACCTGAGTTTTATCCCAATTGGGTTTTCTCGGGAAGGTTTTTAACGAGGCAGCGAAGCGGATGCCCATGGATCGAAAGCGCATTCATCACCTCGGCCCATCAACACGACCTATGGACCAAAGTAATAAAGGGACTACCCCAGTAAATCCCCACTGTGTAAACAGAGATCTCCACTGTATGAATAGAAATCAATCTCCACTCTATGAATGGAAATCAATCTCCATTGTATAAATAGAAGTCAATCTCCATTGTATAAATAGAAATCTCCATCATATAGACAGAAGTTGAATCGCCATCAAAGCAATATCCCAACGGCTAAGGCTATCGACAGTCGAAGCAATATCCTAATGGCTAAGGATATCGACATTGTTCGACCTCGTTCGAACCACGACGGATGTCACCTCGACGACAGTCGAAGAAACATCCTAATGGATACGACATTGTTCGACCTCGTTCGAACCACAACGGATGTTACCTCGACGACAGTCGAAGAAAGATCTTAACGACCAAGGCCATCGACATTGTTCGGCCTCGTTCGAACCACGACGGATGTCACCTCAATGACAGTCGAAGAAATATCCTAATGGCTAAGGCCATCGACATTGTTTGACCTTGTTTGAACCACGATGGATGTCACCCCGACGACAGTCAAAACAACATCCTAACGGCTAAGGCCATCGGCATTGTTCGGCCTCATTCGAACCACGACGAATGTCACCCCGACGACAGTCGAAACAATATCCTAACGGCTAAGGCCATCGACATTGTTCAACCTCGTTTGAGCCACGACGGATGTCACCTCGACAATAGTCAAAACAACATCCTAACAGGTAAGGCCATCGACATTATTCGACATCATTCGAACTACAACAGATTTCACCTCAACGATAGTCAAAACAACATCCTAAAGGCTAAGGTCGTCGACGTTGTTTGACCTTGTTTGAACCACGACGGATGTCACCTCGACGATAGTCAAAACAACATCCTAATGGCTAATTCCATCGACATTGTTCGACCTCGTTTGAACCACGATGGATGTCACCTCAATGACAGTTGAAATAATATCCTAGCAGCTAAGGCCATCGACATTGTTCAACCCTGTTCGAACTATAGTGTGAAATCCCCTAATAGGAAATGTCCGTGATGGCTAAGTATAAAACAAAAACAACAAAAGGGAGAAGCAACGAACAGACGAAATGACAAAAACAAAATTTATATTACAACAAGAGTTATATACATTCGCCCACATGGATGGATTTTAGTACACCACACAGCTAGAAAAGATGCGGAAGCAAAAATACACAAGCCTAAAACTAACTACCAACCCTTGTGGGATAAGCTTCCTCATACCAAGCATCCGAGTCAAGGCGATCAACATCCTCGGATACAACATCCTCCCCATCATGAGAGTCAGGGTAGTACCTACATGATTCACGAGCTGTGTGCGCTTCTTTCTGCACCGCTTGAACCTCCGCCTCCATCGCTCGACCCTCTGTGTACAAAGCTCTGTATATATCAAGCTGAGCCTCCACATAGACCCATATTTCATGGGCACTACAATGCGGGCCCCGACCAGATTGGGGACAGGACGAGGAGGGCCGAGAATGGCATCCCGCTTCCTCAGACCTCGATGGGGCGACTTGTCTCTGTAACATAGCCAATTTCTCGGCATTAGCACCAAGCTCGCCCTTAAGCCTGTTGATTTTCGCCTTCCTAACATCAAGCTTGGCGGTTAGTCCCGGTACCCTCTGCTGCAAATCGGCATTTTCTGCAGCCATCCCTCGATTCAACTTGAGTTCGTGATCTTTCGCCCTGAAGAAGCCTCCAGCTCGCTGTTACGGGCAACGGCCCTCACCAGCTCCCCATCCACCTCCTCCAGCTCCGCCCCCCTGCATTCCAACTGGGCTTCCCTCTCCTTAAGCCCCTCGCAGAATACTTGAAACTCAGGGTCCTGTCGATAAAGATCGACCACCGCCTGGTGCTTAGCACGACATTTTTGGTATTTCCTAAAAAGCTTCTTGTAGAGGTCCGCTCTCTACCACTCACGACGGTCTCTCTCCACCTCCAGGGCGAGGGTTTAAAAAAAGAGGGAGAAAAGTAAGCATATTTCCGTACCCATCCTACAATAAATAAAGAAAGCCAGTAAGGTGACGAAACCTACCTGCAAAGCCATACCTTTCGAGATAGCTCCGTGTCGTTCATTGTCCTAAGCATCCCTCTCTTAGGGGCGACGCATAATAGGGTAAGCAACGATGCAATTTGCTCACTATTCAACAATAGGTTGCAATCCGTAAGGATCGTTATATGACGAGCAGGTCCATCCGCTGCCGCCTCCACTTGGGTATGACAGCCCAAAAACTCATTCACATCCTCAGGGGCGACATCGGAACACGATTCATTAGGTTCCACATCGGCTCCACCAGCGTTAATCGACGAGCCCCCCTCAATAAGACACACTGGGCTGACCCTTGCCCAACTCTCTCCTCACTTGCCGACCTTGCCGACCGAATAGCATCGGCCATAAAAGTGGGCACGAAGGCTACCCGAGATGTTCCACCATCGTCAGCTCCAACGGACACCCCTTTCCCTTTCTCTAATCTTCTCATTTTCCTTTTCGGTGGCTCCTCACCCTGGGAAGACTCGTCAGCAGGATGTGAAGCATGTGGAATCAAAATTGGCTCCCCTACGACTGCAACCGGCAGGGTGTAAGAAAATAACCCCCGCGAACAGACTCGCATAAAATGTCTTGAGCGCCCATGACGGTAGTAGGACACACGGAAGCAGGAGTTGCTGCCTTCTTCCTGGAATCCCCTCGACCTATTACCATAAGATCACAGTTAGGCAAGGTTGACTAATCGACGAAGCAAAATCAAAAATTTACCTGTAGGAACTTGAGGGCCGTAATGTTGCATGAAAGTATGACAGGCCGGGTTTCCTCCACATGAGGCAGTAGACCGGTGACCCAGCTCCTTAGTCCGTTAATGGGCTGGGGTGGGCGTTCCATCGTTATAATATAAAAGTTAGAACCACGACAACAACATGCAACAGAGAACTTGATGAACTACGGCACTTACGTGTGTTGTTCCATCTTTCCGGAAACCCGGTAGGGTTGGAAACCAGATGCTCGGTCCTAACAAAGAAATACTTGTGCTAGAATTTACGGCTCAGTCGGTCGTGGGTCCCAAACACCAATCCCTTCGTACCACGCATCCTTAAGTGCACCATAGTCCCCTTAAGGAAACCGGCTGTGAATAAAAGCAAAAGATGATGGACGGAGATGCTACTTCTAGCCAACGCTGCATATTTAGTCAATAACAACATTACTTTAAGTGTATACGGTGTGAGTTGAGCCAGACAGATATGGTAGAACCTGCAGAACTCCTCCGCCAAGGGAAAGAGAGAAAGGTCATAGCCTATCAAAAAGGGGTACTCATAAAAGGCACAGTAGCCCAGCCTATGACCATTGACATTATCCTCCCCCGCCGGGACCATCTCTACGTGGTCTGGAATGCTGTACTTCGTACGGAGGTCCTCCAAGTGGTTGAGTCCCATCTCGGAATGCACCAGAGCCGGAACTGCAGAACTTTTGTTAAAATCACATCGAGGAAAAGAATTCCTCGGTAATAGAGCTTCCACTGTGAAAGGACCGAGATCCTCTTCCACTTCCACCTCTCCGCCATCGGAGGAGGGTGGTGCATTCGACGAATCAGCCTTAGGAGCCTTTTTGGTACGACGAGATTTGGGCATGTTTTCATTCGAAAAAGATCACCCGAAGAGAAATGAAGAAGAAAAACCTCTCATCAAGAACGGAGAGTGTAGAAACATGAAAATCAATAGAGGAGGGCTGGTAAGTTCTTAAGAGTGGCCAAAAGTTCATCAACGAAATTGAACCCTTCCCCTATTTATAGGGTTGGGTGGCACCAGAATCGAGGCGTCAGGTTTCAAATCGACGCGAGAAATCAAGCGCCAAAATGTCAGTTCTTTTCTGCCTCAAGAATATACGTAATGATGACACATGAGAACGCTGATGTCACCCAAGGCAGAACATTCTACTTCAATGTTCCGACAGAAACGATTGCCGTTTCACACCTATCACGTCGCGTCAAGTCAAAAAAGTCAATCTCTCCCTAGCGAACACGTTGATTCCGCCCATCGAGGACGCGTCCCGTTGCGATCCCAACAAGCGGAGGGACTAACTATATGGGGTCGAATTTGACTAACCAAGTCCCACCGCCCACGTGACTAACCGCCGAATGTCTACGACTCGACATGAGGGAACGATCCCGGAGTGAGGTGGGGGACAACCGCGACCTGTTATTGGCTCCGCTATAAAGTACTTCGACGTTATCACTCCTAGGATTTAGCTCGAATCCCTGTCTTATATAAAGGGGGTCTGAACATTGTACTAGACAAATAACTTGTAACAAAAGAACCGATTCTCCATCTAATATTTATCTCTCTAATCTTTATCTCTCTCTCTCTCTCTAACCATACATTATTGTTATTATTCCGATTATTAAAATGATCCTGGGGATTATTATCTCCGACTACGATTTACCCTTTCATCTCAGTGATTGATTTGCTTAAAAAGACTTTAACATTTTTTAAGTCAAACAGTCACGAGCAACTACAACTCTGTCTCAATATAATAAAGTCTAACAAAGTCTGGAAGACAAAACTAAATAAATCTAGGGAAGATACGAGGGAGAAGAATAGGGCTGCAAATGTCATGCAGCTACCTTGTCGACTCCAAAATCCTGCTGAATGGATGCTCACTATCGCGACCCGTAACTCCTGGATCTACACACAAGGTGCAAGGAGTAATGTGAGTATGCCAACTCAGTAAGTAATAAAAGTAAAAGCAGTTGAGCAGTAAGAAACAGATAATTTCACGTCATAGCGCTACAACAATTACAGTACATTTCCCAAACAGTACAGAAATCATTTATCTTGTAAAACAAACTCAGTTTCAGTAAAAGCCTTTTTCTTTTAAAACATCTTTCAATAGTTTCAAACAAGTGATGAAAACAGGGGTAAAAATGATAGAAAACGTAAACAACCCCTCGGGAAAGACATGTACCATAAACCGCCCATCGGGCAAAATATCAACAAAACCAGCCCCTCGGGCTACCTCGCAATCACACATAATCAGCCCCTCGGGCAACATCATATCACACACATTAGGTACCCGGGCTCACAGGGGGTTCAGAATCCGGAGGGGCTCCTACAGCCCAAGCGTTATCACAAGCCATCTCGTGGCATAATAAATCAGGCTCTCGGCCTATAATATATCACAAATCAGTACAACATGTTGCAGCGCGTAGCCCAATCCCACGTTATCCTCACAATACAGGCCCTCGGCCTCACTCAGTTAGAAATCTCTCAAACCACTCGGGCTAATAGTAAAACAAGTGCTCGGTCCAAAATATCATTTATAGAATCAAAACGGAGTAAATAGAACCGAGTTATGAAATCAGTAAAATATAGCATGACTGAGTCCCTAAGGAAACAGTAGTAAAAAGCCACTAAGGGTCCAAACAGTCGGCACGAGGCCCAAACACGACATTCAGGCCCAAACATAGTAATACTTTCCAAAACATAATAATATCAAATAATTTTCAATCAAATACGCGACTTAATAGTCATATGGGACGGACCAAGTCACAATTCCCAATGGTGTACGATCCCACACTCTTCATCTAGCGTGTGCGTCACCTCAAAGTAGTGAAATGATGTGAAATTCAGGGTTCCATACCCTTAGGACAATATTTACAATCATTACTCACCTCAAATCGGTCCAAAACTCTAGCCGATGCCTTTTGCCTCTCGAATCAGCCTCCAAATGCTCTGAATCTAAATAAAATCAGTATATTATCATCAATATACGCTAAAGGAACAAAGCTCACAGAAAAATAATCAAATTACATAAACAAATCCCGAAATTGGCCAAACCCGACCCCCAGGCTCGCATCTCGGAATCCGACAAAAATTGCAAACTAGAAAACCCATTCTCTCACGAGTCTACCCATATCAAATTCACCAAAATCCGACATCAAATGACCATCCAAATGCCCAAAATCAACTCTCTAAATTTTCTTCCATTTTCTCCCAATTTTCACCCCAAATTCCCAAATTAAATGATAAAAATCAATACATAATCTAGGGATTTAACCAAATTTGAGTGAAGAACAGTTACCCCAACAATCCTCTGAAAATCCCCTCCAAAATCGCCTTCTCCCGAACTCTCTAATGAATTTTGGAATTATGAACTCAAACCCTCGTTTTTTGAACTTAAACATTCTGCCCAGGTACTTCCTTAATCGCGATCGTGGAAGGACCCTCGCGATCGCGAAGAACAACTTCGCTGGCTCCTAACTTAACTCGATGAGAATGCGTTAATCACCACGCGAATGCAATGCTCTACTTCTCTCTCATACGCGATCGCGGACCTCTGATCGCGTTCGCGATGAACAAATGCGTGGCCCCAACTTTGGTCTACATAACTCTACATGAACGCGACTTAAACCATGATATCGCGATGCTTCACCTGATCAACCTACGCAATCGCATCCCTTACTCGGCGGATGTGATGAACAACTTGCCTGGTCTCCAAAAATGCTCTAGCGATCGCGAGCCTCCTCACGCGATCACGAAGAAGGATCTTCTGCAACAAAAACCCAGCAAAATTTACTAACCCTTCAAGTCCAAAAATGTCCCGTTGGGCATCTGAAACACACCCGAGGCCCTCGAAACCTCAACAACACATGCCAACACATACCATAACATACTTAGTCAAGCTTTCGAATCACTCAAAACAACACCAAAACACCCTCGGATTCAAACCTAAAAATTCTCAAAACTTCCGAATTTCGCAAACGATCAAAAAGTCTATCAAACCTCATCCAAAAGGCTTGAAACTTTGCACACACGTCACAAATGACACAACGGACTAACTCAAATTTTCGGAATTCCATTCCGACCCCGATATCAAGATTTCCACTACCAACCAGAAAATACCAAATTTCCAATTTCGCCAATTCAAGCCTAAATCTACCACGGACCTGCAAAATACATTCCGATCACGCTCCTTAGTCCAAATCACCTAACGAAGCTATCCAAAACATAAAAACTAAGTTCCGAAATCATTTACTCACAAGTCAACTTCCAGTTGACTTTTCCAACTAAAGCTTCCAAATAAGAGACTAAGTGTCTCATTTCACTCCAGGACCACTCCGAACACAGAACAACTGACACGATATGATGAAATACAGCTGAATAACACATAAAGAAGAAGAAATAGGGGAAACAGAGTGGTAACACATGAAACCACCGGCCGAGTTGTTACATCCTCCCTCTCTTAAACAAACGTTCATCCTCGAACGAGTCAAGAAACATAACCGAAGCCTCAAATAGATGAGGATATCTACTCTGTATCTCCCGCTCGGTCTCCTAGGTAGCCTCCTCCATGGGCCGACCTCTCCACTGCACTTTCACTGAATCTATATCATTTGATCTCAACTTTTGGACCTCCCGCTCCAAAATAGCCACTGGCTCCACATCATAAGTCAAATCACTGTCTAACTGAACCGTGCTGAAATCCAAAACATGAGATAGGTCGCCAATATACTTCTGGAGCATAGAAACATGAAATACTGGATGCACACTCGACAAGCTAGGTGGCAAATCCAGCTCATAAGCCACTCCCCAATCCTTCGAAACACCTCAAAAGGCCCAATGAACCGAGGACTCAATTTACCCATTCTTTCCAAATCTCATAACACCTTTCATGGGTGAAACCTTCAATAGAACCTTCTCCCCAACCATGTAGGACACATCACGAACCTACCTGTCAGCATAACTCTTTTTCCTTGACTGCGTCGTACGAAGCCGCTCCTGAATTACTTTTACCTTGTTCAAAGCATCCTGCACCAAGTCTGTACCCAAAAGCCTAGCCTCGCCCGGCTCAAACTAACCAACTGGAGATCTACACCGTCTCCCATATAAAGCCTCATATAGGGCCATCTGAATACTCGACTGGTAACTGTTCTTGTAATCAAACTCCGCGAGCGGTAGAAACTGATCTCATGAATCCCCAAAGTCAATGACACAAACGCACAACATGTCCTCCAATATCTAAATAGTGTGCTCGGACTGCCCGTCTGTCTGAGGGTGAAAAGTTGCACTCAACGCAACCTGAGTACCCAACTCCCACTGCACGGCTCTCCAAAACTGTAAAGTGAACTGAGTACCTCTATCTGAAATGATGGAAACTGGGACACCATGCAAGCGAACAATCTCCCGAATATAAATCTCTGCTAACCGCTCTGAAGAATATGTAGTACACACAGGAATGAAGTGTGCGGACTTGGTCAGCTGATCCATAATCACCTAAATAGCATCGAACTTCTTCAAAGTCCGTGGGAGTCCAACTACAAAATCCATGGTTATTCACTCTCACTTCCACTTTGGAATATCCATCTGCTGAAACAAGCCACCCGGTCTCTGATGCTCATATTTCACCTGTTTACAATTGAGACACCGAGCTACAAATCCCACAATATCCTTTTTTAATTCTTCTCCACCAATAATGTTGTCTCAAACCCTGATACATCTTCGCAGCACCCGGATGAATAGAAGCTATGGGCCTCTTCCAGAATCAACTCCCGAAGCCCGTCTATATTGGGCACACATATCCGCCTTTGCATCCTCAATACTCCATCATCACCAATAGTCACATCTCTGGCATCGTTGTGCTGAACCCTATCCTTAAGGACACGCAAATGAGGATCATCATACTGGCGCTCTCTAATGCGATCAAACAAGGAAGACTGAGAAACCGCATAAGCTAAGACCCGACTGGGCTCTGAAATATCCAACCTCATAAACCAATTGGCCAAGGTCGGAACATCAACTGCAAGAGGTCTCTCCCCAACATGAATATATGCCAAACTACCCATACTCACTGCCTTCCTACTCAAAGCATCGGCCACTATATTGGCCTTCCCCGGATGGTACAAGATAGCGATATCATAGTCCTTTAGCAGCTCCAACCATCTTTGCTACCTCAAATTGAGATCCTTCTGCTTGAACAAGTGCTAGAGGCTACGATGATCAGTAAACACCTCAAAAGACACACCATACAGATAATGCCTCCAAATCTTCAACGCGTGAACAATGGCAGCCAACTCTAGATCATGAACAAGGTAGTTCTTCTTATGGGGATTCAACTGACGAGAAGCATAAGCAATCACTCTACCCCTCTGCATCAACACACACCCAATAAAAACTCTCGAAGTGTCATAATACATTGTATATGAACCTGAAGCTGAAGGCAAAACCAACACTGAAGTTGGGGTCCCATGCTTGTTGATATTTGTAATTCTCAAGGTGATAGGGTCAGCTTCATAAATGACTCCTGGATCCCCAACCACACACCAATCAAGAACATGATTGAGGGTCCTCTCACTCAAACTGACCTTTTAGCCAGAGACTTTCTCTCAACTATTTTCATTCCATCCAGCCTCATAAAAGAGGACAAAATGATTTGGGGTAAAACTAGCAATGGCCTCTTCAGCACTAAATCAGCCTATAGCCTCTTTGCTAACAAAACTCCACAGAAGGTGGAAGAGGATAACAATAGCTATATGTAGATCTAGAAATTAAAGGTCTCTAACAAGATCAAACTTTCATATGGCTCTTATACCATGAAAGGCTTCCCACCGGGGCCTATCGCCACAAAATTGGGGTTCATTGCAACCCAATGTGTTGCTTCTGTGCTACTACTATTGAGAACTCTGCCCACATCTTCTTTGACTGCCCTATTGCAAAATCATTCTGGCAGCAGCTAACCTCACAAAGCACCACAATAACCCAAAGTTAGCCCCCTACATTCACTAGTAGATCCATGTCTAACACTTAGTCAACCCTTAGAAGAAAACCATTCAACAACATTCATAGTTGGGAAGACCTCTTTCCCTTTAGCTTTTGGCAGCTCTGGATTACTAGGAATAACAACGTCTTCAACAACAAAAAAGATAGTATTCCTACTTATGTTGTATTAGCTAAGGTAACTGAGGATATCACTATCTCACTTAACCAAACACCCACAAAAGTGAAGACCATTTGGGTCAAATGGGTTTCACCGTAATAGGTCATTACAAGCTCAACAACGATAGGGCTCCTTTAGGGAATCTTGGGAAGGGTGGTGTGGGAGGAGTTTTTAGAAACTCCAGCAGCAACTAGGTGCTAGAATTTACGGAAAGTCTGCCTCACACCATAAACACCCGAGCTGAACTACTTGCAATGTTGCAGGGATTACAAATTGTAGAGCAAAAAGGACTTATCCCCCTTGAAATCAGCACAAATTCAATAGAGGTAATAAGAATGCTTAATTTGGATAACCATGTCTTTGACTCAATTATTTTTGAATGCAGGTCAATTATCCTAAGATTATGAGACGTGGTGGTGAAGCACAGCTACAGGAAGGACGAATAAAGTAGCTGATCTGATGGCAAAGGAGGGTGCAAACGAAAACCTTTTTGGTAGAACAACTATGATAGTTTCCCCGGTGTTTGCAAATGAAATTTTTTGTGTAGACACCTAGAAACTATTTTTCCTATGAAGATTTTGGATTGTCACAAAAGTGAGAATGATCTTGGATATCCGTACATCGCAAATGCGATGAAAACCTCGCAAATGCGAGAACAGAGACACCAACAAATCGGAACCTTCTTCCAAACACTCTGAAACGCGTCTGAAACTCATCCCCACCCTCAGTTATCTAAACCAAACATTCACACAAGTCTAAAAACATAAACAAACTCGCTTGAGTGATCAAAACACCAAAATAACATCTATAATCATAAATTATGCAAAAACGCATGAAGATCACAATGAACTTCAAGAACTACTAGAATTGTAACCAAGTGTCCGAATCACATCAAATAAACTCCAAATGACACCAAATTTTGCAGGCAAGTTCCAAATGATGAAACGAACCTATTCCAAGTTTCAAAACCAAAATCCAAATCCAATAGCCTTAAAGTCAAACCATGGTCAAACTTAGGAAAATTCCAAACCTTTAAATTGCCAACTTCCGCCAAATGGTGTCGAAACCTTTTAGAAACATCCAAATACAAATTCGGGCATACGCCTAAGTCCAAAATTACCATTCGGACCTACCGGAATCATTAAAACTCCAACCCGAGTTCAAATACTCAAAAGTAAAACTTGGTCAACTCTTTCAATTTCAAGCTTCGCAAGTGGGAGTCCTCTTTCAAAATCAATTCCGAATCATTCAAAATCAATTCCGAATCACTCAAAAACCAAAGCCGACCATGCACGCAAGTCATAATACACTATGTGAAGTTACTCATGACCGTAAACTATTGAACTGGACGCAATTGCTCAAAATGACCGGTCGGGTCCTTACATCCCCCCCCACTTAAACATACATTCATCCTCGAACGTGCCAAGAGTCATTCCAAAGCTATCAAATTGCTGTAGGAGCTCACCATACATAAACCCGAGGGTGATCCCACGTCACCCCAATCCATGTAGGCTTGGAAATGCAACTTAACTAAAGATCTCACTTCATCCTTAGTCCATAAACCTTAGGACATGGACCAATCCTCAACATCTGCAACTCATCATAAGACCCGAATCTCGCATCAATACAGTATATAAACCTGAACAAGCTGGATTAAGTCACTACTTCAACCCACGGTGTAATCACCTGATATTCTTCATAACTCAATATCTGTAGCAGTAACTTCCGACCATCATAGCTGATAGCAATCTCGGTACCGGTAATACACTTCATATAGAATAAAACCTTATTCCGGACCTCCGCAAAGCTGCTTATGATAAAAGAAACATGCAAAAACTCATAATCACCCATGAAATCAACAAGCCAAAAATCTCTCTCGTTCGTCAAGGACCATTGCCTAATTCGGAGCGAAAATATAGCATCATTCTTCAAAACATTCCGCGTCTTGATACGATAGTGCAAATCTTAGGTCTAGAAACCTCATCTCAGAACATACAAGTAGCCCACTAACAAGTCACACCAAACACATAGATTCTCACACAACACGATCCATATACCAAACAAGCAATAATTCAGAAAGACAATATCTAACAATAGAAAGAAAGTAAGGTACAACGACTATCTAACAAATACAACGGATATAACAACAAAAATACAATTTCATTAACTCATCCCACAGAGGGAAAAAAATACAAAATAAACACAAGGAATAGTATCCCACATAACATCCATTGCGGCGTACAACCCAATCCCAGATATATCAATCCACATAGGGATACCCTTGAGCCAAAGTGCTCGGGTTCACTAATCACATGTATGCCGCCAACAAACACGATAGATCGCATAAATATAACTCTGAGAAGATGAATATAAATAATACAACATGGAGGAGGCAAGCACAACGAATGTGCAATCAGCAAATCAACATCACGAGGGCCATCTTGCCGATATCGCCATACAGCCTCAACGGAATTACAACACACGTGCGAATAATCATATAACTTCACAATCCATCATAACATAAGATAGAAGCACATAACACAGACCGGGGCACGAATAACATCCATTATCCCGAAACTAACCCCCAGATATCAATTTTTTAAGAGTAACCAAACCTGACGTAATATGGAATACATATTCTCATTAGCTTTCAAATAGCCCCCAAACTAAATTTCGATCATTCTCAAATAGGTAAATAACCTTCCGAAAGTCTATAGCAACATATCCATAACATACACTATTAGTTATTATATTCTCAACATTTCTTCAGAATCCGCAATCAAGGGTTAGTTCGCCTACGAGAACATCCAGTCCCAGACCTCACGAATACCAGAATGTCCATTCCCGATATCAACTACGCTATGCAAATAGATGATACATCATTTACACTCCATCATCTTACGGAAACACCTATATATATCTTCCATACCGTATAGCAAAACCTGAACCTCTTAAGCCCCAAAACCCGACAATCACCGTACCACTAGTCACAAACATCCGCAAACCAAAACACAAGGTGCCCTCCTAAAATACACGCTCTTCACATGTGATATTTAGTAATGCCAGCATTCTCTTAAATTCCAATATCCATCCAGAAGAAAACCATAATGCACAACAAATTCCTTATGCTAGTAGCAGATAGCCGGCTCAAGTCCTGGTCGACACCATCGAGAACTCTCCGAGATCCGCCCACACATAACTAAGCCATCAAGACTGAATCTCCCTAACTCAACCAAGTCATGCAAACATTCCAATCGAAGAGTACTGCCATAACCATAGGTAGAGAATTACCACCCAAAAGGACCAATTACCTCTATTGATATGCTGATCCAACACCATCGAGCTGACCTATTTCTATGGATCCTTCTCGACTTGTCTTTCTGGTAACACTTCTCCTTGTTGGTACACAATGATCCCAAAACCAAAGCTCAATGCAGAAGATCCTAGCATGAGCCACGTAGCCCATAAGATCATATACCATTGCATTCCCTCTGAAATACCTCATAATGTCGCAGCCAAGATACCCACGCTAAAGAAACCTTATGAAATTGCTTCTCTGACCTCTCTAATACTGAAATGTAGAATTATTAATGACACAAAATATCACAAGTCCCAGCATTATCCTATGCAAATCTTATATCTTAATCACATACAATCAATACCATATATATACATCTCAGGAAAAAACTGATATAGCACATGACCCTGTAATCTGATCGTCGATAGTGGACTCCCTCACTTGGCGTGAAGCCATAGGATACATCATCCAATGATCCATAATACTAACCTTCATAGCTCGTACATCACCAATCATAAGATACCTCAAATCATCTACTAAGCGCATGTCCATCCTCGTGATAGTCAAACTCACTTCCTCCAGTGCCTTGAATGATATTATGTACCTTCCATTGAGTGGAAACCCGATACTAACCACATAGTCTCTCATACCACCATCTATCCTCAAATCAACATCCACCTCGTGACCCTACCATGATCGCGATGATTAGTTAACCAACTAAACCTTCCAAAGCTCGTACTTATCAACCAAATGCCAGAATCGCTGCACCCTCACATGAACACTGACTGATCTCTCAATACGTCTACATCCACAGTCTGGACGATACGTTAAGACAATGTTTAAGAATTCATGACTCCTTAATAGCCCATCTACATCATCACGAATCGTCGGTGCATAGCTAATACCGAGTGCACAATATCATACACGAGTGGATGCAAAGGAAGATATATGATTCAAGCTGAATTAATGTCACACGACAAGGAATGAAAGAAGTGGAATTTCCTAATAGTTTCGTACCCTCTCGAAGATAAGCACATACGTCTTCGTACCGATCCGCAAGACCCTACTAAACCTACTTATGACTCGTAGCACCTATGAACCTAGAACTCTAATACCAACTTGTCACTATCCCATTTTTTCACCTTAGGATGTCGTGATGGCAACTAGTCTTTAAGACTAGGTAAGCCTAACGCATGAAGAGAATTAACAAAAATTAACCAACTAAACTACAGTACAATAATTAATAACTAAAAATAACATGGCTGAACCAACATCAGTTATATAATACAAGATATAAACCTTTCTAAGAGTAACTAGAAATAACAAGGGCATCGCTGTCCCAAAATAATAGTAGACAGCAAAAATAAAATACAATAGAAGGTGACTTCAGGCCTGTAAACGTCAAGCAGGCATACCTTGAAGTCTCCAGTTGCGCAGACATAAGTCTCAAAACCAACTTGAACAGGAGTACCTGGATCTGCATAAAAATGTGCAAAAGCATAGTATGAGTATACCACATTGGTACCTAGTAAATATCAAGTCTAACATTGGTAAAGTAGTGACGAGGCCAGGTCAAGACACCTACCAGACATGTAAACTTATGCAGGATATAACATAAATCTAACAATGGAAAGAACATCAATGTAAGACCAAAAATAGAAGGATTACAAATTTAGAATCAATGATGAAAATAGTGGAAGCACAAATGGAAACAAGAAACAACCAGGTAATAAAGCAACAACATAGTTAGAATATAGATGAAATACAAATAAATTCAAATAGGGAGAACCGATGACAACTCAATCAATCAAAGTATTCCAAATGCATGAATTACAACAAGAATTACCAGAGGTACCACTCCTCGTAATCTCAAATTATAGGTCACAACTTACTAATCTTACATGTATGGCAACTCGTGCCTACAGTTTCCAACTCACTTTCGCACGGCAAAATCCACGTGCTACCATGTACATTGCACCCGTGTCAAATATCAATTTAAGATGATCAAGGGATAAATTTAAACACAATAAAATACAAATTTCAAACGTGAATAGAGTAACGCGTCAAATGAGATATTAAATTTATTTGAAGATTTAAATAAAGTAAAATAAAGGAGAGGTTGTGCAAATAGATTAACATATGAACTTAATTTAGAAATAAATAAGATGAAGTAAAAATATCGTATTTAAATTAAGTAAAACATCAGTTAAATTTAATGAGTAAAATATAGAATTTGTTGAAATAAAACGTAGTAAATTTTTAAATAAATTACACAAAAATAAGGTGATGACTAGAATTTGAGAACCCAATTAAGTAAAAATGTGATAACCATTTAAATTAGTAAAGCGCCTAATGAGATACGAGTTCTATTTTTAAAAGACACACAAGTGAAACACCTTAATAATTATTTCATTTAAATCTACTAAATTATCAACAACTCAATCGGATATAAGATAATAATCATGTGCATATAAATTCACCTTGAAAATTAATTTATCAAGAAATAACGGAGGCACAAATTGGCATGTTGAAGCAACATAACAAATTTCGTTGAATGCATGACTCACAAAAGAAGTCAATGTCGTTCCATTATTAGAATACTAATGGTGAACCAAATATAACCAAAATACAATAAAGTGAATTAAGAAACAACAATAACCTCCCTAACATAAAATGTACCATGAGAATCACAATTGGGAATAACTTTAATACCATGACAATTACAATATATACATCTGTTGCGGCGTGCAACCCGATCTTACACAATAATAATAATATTCGTTGTGCCGTGCAACCCGATCCCACTATATCATCATTTATCAATATCATAATCCTCCTTTATTCCACCATACCATCATTATTTGTCACGATCCAAAATACAATCCGTCAAGATGGTGCCTATCGATGATACAAGGCCAACCGACATTACCAAAATGCTTTCAACAATAACCAGAAATAAATCAAGACTTTTAAAATAACTGAAATCTTTGCCATAAAACGGGGTGAACCCCAAAACAAAAGTGCGAAAAGAAAGCCCAACATCGGGGTGTCACTAGTCATGAGCATCTAACATAACCGATCCAAAAGTAACAAGACTAATATAGTTTGGAATCCAAAATACAAGAAGTAAGGAAAGATAGGGAAGAAGAAAGCAGGGCTACGAACGCCAACAGCTACCTCGCAATCTCCAATGACCAGCTACGGGTACTATCAACAACCTCCACGTCCAACAACTCCTGGATCTGCACACGGAGTAACGTGAGTACACCAACTCAGTAAGTAACAATTATAAATAAGGAACTGAAGATAGTGACGAGCTACACATTTTTAGTTCATTTTCAATAATTTCATAAAGGCAATTAGTTATGCTTCTCATGCTTCCCATTTTCAATATATATATATATATATATATATAGATCGTATGGCACGTATTGTCCGCTTTGGGCCTAGGCCCCCAGCGGATAATATGTACTATGGGCATGAAAAATATGATATTAGTGTCGAATCTCCCTTAATACTTTGGTGGAGCAAATCTCAATGGCCAACTAAGTATAGGCAAATCCCACATCTTTGAGAAGGTGGTGAGGCAAACCTCAACGAGGATGCTGAGTCTCAAGGGAGGGTGAATGTGATGCCCATGACGGAGGGTGGGTCGATGAGGGCTTAAGCAGAATTGGAAGGCTTCTAGGATGGCAAGCTTTTGAAGAAGGGGTGCATATGTAACCTTAAACGAATCCCACGTCGGAATGGGAGAGGAAGTGAAGAGCTTTATAAGACATGATACAAGTTCACATCATACACGTGCTTTTGGGGCTCGATGTGGCGTATCCGAAAACAAATTTGTGTGGCCAGAGGCCAAAAACGAAAAATATGTGCCATGGACTTGGATTGTGACAATAGATCTTTTTAGCACTACCATTTATATTTTGAACTGTTAAAAAAAGTTTTTAAAAAATAGCCTTGCGCCTAAATTTTGAAGTACGTTAGAATTTTCAGTCGCAATATTGAAAATTCTAGTAGCGTACTTTAAGATTTTGTCCCAGAGCTATTTTCTAAAAAAATTTTTTAACAAGATCCAAATTTAAACGATGAAACTAAGAGCTCGTTTGAGCGTAACAAATTTTTTCTTTTTAAATTTGTTTTTTTTTTTAAACAGTATTTGGTTATCAAAATCTTACAAATTTTTCTAATCTCACTTGAAAATATATTTTTCAAATTTAAAAAACTGGTGAGAACTAGTTTTTCAATTGAAAATGGGAAGGTGACTAGTTTTTAGTGATAAAATATGTTGAAAAAGAGACATTCAAATATATTATAAAAATTATAACCAAATACAATATCATCCTCAATTCAAATTTAGTGAAATTTCAAATTTAAAAAAAAATACAGAATTCATGTCCAAACGCCAACTAACTAATCCTATTTGTGCAAATCGCCCAAAAAAAGGCCGGGAAGTATATAAGGTGAATATAACTGAAATGGCAAACGTAATTAACTGCCAATTCAATTTCTAACACATACTGGAAATCGAATTCTGTTTACTGTTTCAGATAAAATTTACATTCAATGATAACTCTTCAGCTTCTCCTTCCATTATCTTCCCTTCAAAACCCTAACTTTACCTCAAAGAACCCAAATTTCCCACTTTCCAAATTCAACCCATTATCCAAAACCTTTCAATTCAATGACACCCATTTCAATTTTTTAATTAAAACTCCCAAGATTCTAACTTTCAAGCAATTTAGATGTAACAAAGCTCAAAATCAGAGCTCTATATGTAAAGGGGTTAAAAAGGACTCAAATGAAGAGACTTCAAAGGCAGTTTTGGACCGCGGCGGCAGTGGTGGCGATGGCGGCGGAGGTGGTGGTGGAGATGATGAGCAAAATGGGGTTTTGCCAGAATGGCTGAATTTTAGTCCAGATGATGCAAAAACGGTCATTTTAGCAGTGGTTGTATCCCTTGCATTTAGGTCCTTTGTGGCTGAGCCACGGTTTATACCTTCTTTGTCCATGTATCCCACGTTTGATGTTGGAGATAGAATTGTAGCTGAAAAGGTAATTTCGTTGTTTTATCTTTACTACTATATGTTTGTAAATTTGCCGACCCCAACTTGTTTAAGACTGAAACTTACTTATATATGTTTGTGAATTTATTCCTCTTGTTGTTGTTGAAGTTGAACTTTGCAAGTTTAGTCGGATAAAGGAGGATGGTCAAGCTAGGTTGAATCATCTAAATGGATATAGGTGAATCATATAAGCTAATACCGACTTGTTTGGGATTGAGGTATAATTGGTATATAAGGGGTGATAATAAAGTTGGTCATTTTTTCTTTTCATAACTATGGTGTTCGGGCAGCTTGTGCTCACCTCGAATATTCGACTAGGTACCTGCTATCTCCAACAACTCAAGTATTGGTTAACTCTGCCGGCCAAGGTTTAGGCAGATGGAAAGAAATCACTTAGTATTTTCTTGTGCAATCATTTGAACCTGGTTTCCAAGGTTTGCAGACACTTTACTAACAAATAAGCGACACCCTTGGGTTGGTAACATTTTTGCTGAATATTTCCTTCTGATGTGACTGTTTTCAGTTGTTTTAGGTAAGTTTCATGTTGGAGATAGATTGACATGTGGGGGATAGGATGGTTGCGGAATTTATGCTTCTATTATCGCTCCCTCCTGATTGTCTGAATGTTGAATTAGAAATAAAAATGTCAGTATCAGTAAGTATAAATGTAGAAACGTGTTGTATTTGAATTTGATTTTAGGATTGTAAAACTTATAGTAGTAGTGATTAGTGGTTAGTTTGCTATTATTTCAGTTTTAAATGCATCAAAATACCCTTTACTAGGTGTCAGAATAGTTTTAGATGGCTACCTGCAAATTGTATCTAAAATCCTTCCTATAGTACAATATTTGAAGTTAGTTACACTGTGTCGCAATCATCTAAAGGCACTCACCTTAGTGTATGAACATATGTTGAAGCCTCCTATCTAAAGACAATTATTTGTGCTATGATGTCTGCTCCATGTGTATTATTTATTAAAATATGGCGGATCGATTATTTCAAAGTCATTGTTGTTTGTTAACTATGTTGATTTTTTATTTTCAGGTCAGTTACTATTTCAGAAAGCCATGTGCGAATGACATAGTAATATTCAAAAGTCCTCCAGTCCTTCAAGAAGTAGGATACACAGATGACGATGTCTTTATTAAGAGAATTATTGCAAAGGAAGGTGATACTGTCGAGGTGAGTTCACTAGATGATAGAAGCAGCAATACTACTTTTTAGTTTCTGTGAACTTGNCACACACCCAAACCAAAGGTTATCGAAGGAAATGATTGGTTGACAATATCCTCATATTTCATTTCTGCTAGCTCCCTCAATAGTAAGAGTTAAGTCTTTCCATCATCCATGTGCTTCTCTTTTGCGAAAATCATGTACTGACCTGGTGAATCCAATCAGTGTATTGAGGGAAAGGTACCCTTTTTGTAAAAGGCCTCTAAATCCTGTATTTGGGAAATGCATCTTCTCTCCGCCATTCCTACTCTCTTGAAACATTATGTCCTCTTAGAATCTTTCTCTAATAGCATTACATATATTACTGATATAATCACGAGCATCACCCAAGACTGCTGCAAGTCTAATCCACTGACCATGTGCCACTTGATCTAGTATCAGTGTATGTTGTCAAATAACATGCTTCTCCAGTCTCTGCTCTCTTAGGAGAATTCTTGGTCATACCTTTGATATTCAAATTTGAGAGACTTGACATACTCGATTCCACTCAAGAGCTAGTCTTCGACAAGGTTCTTTTTGGCATCTTATCCCTCCATTTTAAATTTAATCACAAATATAAGCTCAGATGGTGTCCACTTTACTGAGATGGAAGAATCTATTTAATACTATAGAAAAGAAATTGTATAGAATCCTCTTCTAGTATATAACTTTTCTTTTTTCAATCTTAAACAGCAGAAAGATAACTCAAAAGTTTAGTTTACTTTCTTTCCCATTTAATTATTCACATTGACACTTCTTAAAAGTTGTGTCAAATCAAAAACAAGAGTTCAATGTGAGATAGAGTAAAAGATTTAACTAGTTATGAACTGATAGTTGTATTCCATAGAAGTGTTATTATAAAAAAAAGTCTGGGGAAGTTTACCTTTACGCTTGCTACCCCTTGCAAGCGTCATCCTTTTCGCAATGACTTTCCGAACATGGTCACTTGTAAATTATCGCTACAATTTGTCCTCTCTTTTTTTGTATGTATGGGGGGGGGGGGGCAAGGGGAGGGGTAGTACCAAATATAAGGCCAAGTTAGCAGCAATCTAAAAGGAAATATTTTGGTTATTCTTGGTACTGCAGGTTCATGAAGGAAAGCTGATTGTAAATGGGGCTGTGAGAAATGAAGATTTTCTTCTCGAGGCACCCAAATACGAAATGACACCAGTGGTATGTTCCATTTTTACCAATCCTCACTCAGCAAATCAACTTCCCTCCCATTCTTCTCCTTAGGAGATTTGACTAATGTTAAAAGCCTAAAACCGCATAGTTGTGGCCAAAGTGTATTGTTTAATTTCCATTTAGTGTGAGACAAATGCCTACTGTTCTTACTGTTTCCTATTCATATCATACTGCAGCGTGTACCTGAGAATTCAGTTTTTGTGATGGGTGATAATCGGAATAACAGCTATGATTCACATGTGTGGTGAGTTGTCNGGGGGGGGGGGGAGCAAGGGGAGGTGTAGTACCAAATATAAGGCCAAGTTAGCAGCAATCTAAAAGGAAATATTTTGGTTATTCTTGGTACTGCAGGTTCATGAAGGAAAGCTGATTGTAAATGGGGCTGTGAGAAATGAAGATTTTCTTCTCGAGGCACCCAAATACGAAATGACACCAGTGGTATGTTCCATTTTTACCAATCCTCACTCAGCAAATCAACTTCCCTCCCATTCTTCTCCTTAGGAGATTTGACTAATGTTAAAAGCCTAAAACCGCATAGTTGTGGCCAAAGTGTATTGTTTAATTTCCATTTAGTGTGAGACAAATGCCTACTGTTCTTACTGTTTCCTATTCATATCATACTGCAGCGTGTACCTGAGAATTCAGTTTTTGTGATGGGTGATAATCGGAATAACAGCTATGATTCACATGTGTGGTGAGTTGTCCGCTCTTTATAAAAGCTGATCCATCTTGTAAACTGCTTAGATTCAATTAAACATGCTCATCTTATGTATCAATTTTACTTAAAACAGGGGACCACTTCCCGCAAAGAACATAATAGGCAGATCAATATTTCGGTATTGGCCTCCAACAAGAATTGGCGGGACAGTTCTTCCTCAAGGTTGTGCTGTCGACAAGCAGGAGAATAGTTTAGCTCCTCAATAACTTATTTATTTAGTCTGAAAACTAAAGCCACAGTTTCTCCTTTCTTATTTTTGGTGGTTTTTGTTTCACCTCTCTTTCTATTTGAATTGACATGAAAAAGTTATTTATTCAATTTAGTGCACTGGAATTTCTGGAGAGCTGATAATATGTCAGTTCTCCTTTCTAATAATCTCTCCTTCCATTTCTTAAATAGTATCAATGGTTCTCATTGGAAATGTATTGGCTCATTAATTGAGTTCCTTGACATGACACCTTTCTTCCCCTTTTTTGACTTAAAAAGTTAATAATGATATTTCTCCTAGTAAGTACATTCAAACCTCTCTATAACAGCGTCGTCGTTTTAGATTTTTGTTGTTGTTATAGTTTAGTGTTGTTATATCGAACATATATTATAACATAGTATGGAAATTGGTTCCAAAAGAAACTTGACTTTTATGGTGAATGATTGTTATATATCGATGCTATTATAGAGAAGTCTTGACTATATTTGACAAACTAGAAGTTGTTGGGAGATCTTCTGTTTTTGTCTCTCTTAAAAACCAGGCTCTTTGTATAGAATCTCCTTGCATGGTGACTGTTACGCGGCGCCTTCCTGAGATTCCTTGGAAGGGCAACGTAAGGCTAAGCAACTGATGTCAGTGCAGTTGTTGTCCGCCAACTGAGGTCCCCTCCATGCGCTAGACTAGATTGTCAGTGCCGCACAGGAAAAACAATGTCAAGAGCAATTAAGAGAACATAAATGAGAATTGAGAATGAAAGAAAGCTTGATTGCATTAATGAAAGCTATTACAGAAAAGAAAGGCGGTGTCAAGGGGGAGAGACACCAGTACAGAGAATTGTTGCTTGCTAGAAAGTTTTGAATGCTTGATCCCCCCTAATAATACTTAAAAAAAATAAACCAAAGTTACATGGCCGGACTTGAATAAGCCAGAGAAACAAAAAGGAAGTACATGAAATAAAACTACTCTATATTTACAATGAAAATGACTTAGTTTTCTACAAAGCAGAAACAGGTCCTTTGTCAGCAGCAATGTCTTTGGCATCAGGGTCGGCGTGCGCGGTGTTGTCTGCGCGCGCGGCGCTGTTGGCATCTGCCTGCGGCTGGCACTGGTGAGGGATAGCGGTGGGGCGACAGAGGCACCTGCGCGCTTGTCACTTGGCGCGACCAAGACCACGGGGTCGGTCCATGGCGCTAGGCATTGGAAGGCTTGCTAGGACGCCACGGGGCGCGCCCAAGGGGTCATAGGGCATGGCTGGAAAGCCGCCCATGACATTCTCCCCCACCTGAGTTGGCGATGTCCTCGGCGCCTTACTTGCAAAATAATCTTCAATGAGGATGTTGTAGGCTTTGAGGTTTGTTCCCCTCTCCCAAGTGTTCTCTTCTGCATCACAGCCCTGCCATTTTACCAAGAACTCTTGGTGATCTTTCCTTGAGGCATGAATCACTTTGTCATCAAGGATAGCTTCAGCCCGCCTTTTTCCGGTTGCATTGGGACCTCGAATACTAGGTATTGTAAGATGGCTCCTTGAAGGATCCTCCGTGTCTTCCCGAAAAGGTTTCAGGAGGCTGATAAGGAAGACAGGATGAATTTTCCACCAGGATGGGATATCCACCCGGTATGCAACTTTCCCAATGCGCCTCTCAATGGACAAGGGTCCAATGAATTTTTGCAATAGGCGAGGGTCATGGACCCCCGCAAATAAGTATCGCTTTGGGATTTTGACCATCACTTTGTCTCCTACTTGATATTCAACAAAGCGGCTATTTTGATCAACATGCCTTTTCATCCGCTTTTGAGTTTTGACAAGATAGCTCCGCACTATCTCCAGATTCCGCTTCCACTCTTTTGAGAAGCTAGCAGCCCGAGGAGACTTTGCCATGTTTGGTGCATTCCCAGTGTGTGGGAGTAGCGGTTGTTGTCCGGTAACAATTTCAAAAGCGCTTTTGTTTGTACTAGAGCTCTTTTATGAATTGAAACACAACTGAGCAACATCCAGAAGCTTCACCCAATTCTTCTGCGATCCGGTTACAAAGTGGCGGAGATATTCCTCCAACATACCATTGAACCGTTCCGTCTGGCCATCAAATTGCGGATGAAAACTTGAGTTGTAACTCAATTTTGACCCAAGGCACTTAAAGAGTTAGGTCCAAAAGTTGTTAGTGAAGCGTGAGTCGCGATCACTAACAATGTCTTTGGGAAGGCCCCAATATTTGACGACATTAGAGAAGAAGAGTCGAGTTGTGTCTTCTGCTGATATATATTGCGGGGCTGCAATAAAGGTGGCATACTTGGAAAACCGGTCCACCACAATCAAGATAGTTGTGAGATCTCCGACCTTGGGTAATCCGGTGATAAAATCCAGGGAAACGCTTTCCCAAGGTCTCTTTGGGACAGCTAATGGTTCCAAGAGTCCCGCTTGTGTCAAGCGGTCTGACTTGTCCTTCTGGAAGCATACTAGACAAGTCTTCACATACTGAGCGACATCATCAACCATTTGAGGCCAATAGTAGGCACGGCGAAGTAACGCCATGGTGCGTTCTTCACAAGGATGGCCAGCCCACAGCGTATCATGACATTCCGCTAGGAGAGTCCTTCGCAGATCTCCTCCTTTCGGAACATAAAGTCGGTTCCCTTTGACTTTCAGAAAACCATCTTCCATGTAGAACTGGCGAGACTTGCCATGTCCTACCAAATCAACCAAATACTGAGCAGCGGGTTCCTTGGTGAGTAGATCCTGTATCTAGTCCTTGATAGAGGTGGCTACTTCGCTCCCCCTTAGGGTAGCGAGTAGGCACACTGATGCTAGGTCAGCTCTCCGACTGAGTGCATCAACAACATGATTGGTCTTGCCGCTGCGGTACTCCAGGTTGAAGTGGTATTCAGCTAGGAGTTCCTGCCACATGGCATGTCGACCGTTCAGCTTCGTTGGGTCATGAAATGGCTGACAGCTGTGTTGTCTGTCTTGACCACAAACGGGGTCCCTAGCAAGTAGTGCCTCCAAAGGCGCAAGCAATGGGCGACAGCCAATAATTCTTTCTCATGGGCGGCATAGCGCCGCTCTGCATCCTTCAGCTTCCGACTCTCGTACGCCATAGGGTGCCCTTCTTGTAGTAAGACTCCGCCAAGGGCATAGTTAGATGCATCCGTTTGTACCTCGAATGGCTTGGCCAAATCAGGAAGGGCCAAGACAGGGCTACTAGACATAGCTGTTTTCAATGTGTTGAACGCATCTGCTCTCCTTGGTACCCAATCCCAATGTGTGACCTTCTTGAGGAGTTCTGTTGTGACGACCCGACCCGTCGTCTCAGGAGTTAACGCCCCGTTTTCCCCATTTATTGCTCCTTCATGTTTCATTATCGGCATTTGGAGTGTTAGAGTTGAATTGGATTGGTTTTGGTAGAAAATGAGATACTTAGTCTCTTTAAGGAAGGTTTGGTTTGGAAAAGTCAACTGGAGTTTGACTTATGAGTTATAGGGCTCGGATGTGATTTTCGGTGATTCGGTTAGCTTCGGGGGATGATTTGTGACTTAGGAGTGTGATCGGAAGTGATTTTGGAGGCTCGGTGTAGAATTAGGCTTGAATTGGCGAAATTTTGGCGAATTCCGGTTGATAGGTAAGATTTTGATCTGAGGGTCTGAATGAAATTCCGAGAGTTGTTGTAGCTTTGATATGTGATTTGTGATGTGTGTGCAAAATTTCAGGTCATTCGGACGTCGTTTGGTTGGGTTTTTTATCAAAGGCGTGTTTCGAAAGTTTTGAAAGTTAGGACCGCATAGGCGGTCTCGCTGGTGCGAAATTTGGGCCGCAGAAGCGGTCAAGGCCCTTAATTGAAGGTCCGCAAAAGCGAACGTGGACCGCAGATGCGGAAGTCGTAGAAGCGATATTTTTACCACAGAAGCGGAATTGCCTGGGCAGTTAAATGAAATAGTCTTTTTCGCGAATTTTTGAAAGAACAACATTTTGGACTTCGAACTTGGAGAGCTTTGTGGCGATTTTGAAGAGGGTTTCGAGGGCTTTAATCAGGTATGGATTCTTGGACTTAGAATACAATTTTATGGTGTAAAACATGGATTTAGACTGAATAATCAAGGAATCAAAGGTCAAAAATGGTGATTTAGGGCTTGAACTTAAGAGAGTTTAAAATAGGGATTTGAGGGGTCAAATGGACTTTGATTCTTGTGATTTTGATATGGATAGACTCGTGGCGAGATGAGGAATCCATTGATGTGAATTTTATAATTTTTTAGAAGTGGGCCCGGGGCTCAGGTTTTGCTAGTTTCGAGATTTTTGTTATTTTTCGATTGTTTTCGATTGGGTATTGTCCCATTGATATATTGTGATGTATTCGCTCTGATGTTGGATAGATTCGACGCGCGTGGAGGCCGATTTGAGGGGCAAAGGCGTCGCTCGCTAGAGATTTTACCGGTTCGAGGTGAGTAATGATTGTAAATGATGGTCTGAGGGTTTGAAACCCCGGATTTGCACATCATAGTGCTGTATTGAGGTGACTTGCACGCCGGATAGGGAGCGGGGGTAGAGCACCGTTGGGGATTGTGAATTGGTCCGTCCCGATTGATGAAATTACTACGTATTTGACTGAAACTACTTGTTATCATCATAATTTGGGATGATTGCCATGTTTGGGCTTCGTGCCAACTATGTGAATCCTTCAGGGATTGATATCACCGTTTTTGCATCACTTTTGCATATTATTTGATCTCGGTCCAAGGTTTTAATACTGTTTTGCAAACTCAGCCATCTTTCTAAGATTTGGAAACTAAAACAATATTTTATTGACGTTTTGAGCTGAGAACCATCATTTTAACATTGCCCAAGTGGCTTATGTGCATTTCTGGATTGAGAATGGATCAGGCTGCATGCCGCAGCGGTGTTACATTGATCTTGAGGCCGAGGGCCTGGATGGTTGTATTGATATTGAGGTCGATGGCCTGGTTGATGCCACGAGATGGCTTGATATTGCGTTTGGGCTGTAGGAGCCCCTTCGGAGTCTGTATACACCCCAAGTGAGCGTCTTCGATGTTAAACAGATCGGGTTGCACGCCACGGTGGGTACCGGAGCGTACCGTCATATGCATTGTATTGCACTCATGCATTTGTTCCTATTTGTATTATCTGTCATGACATTCCAGCACTCGCATTTCATTGGCATCCATGTTACTCCTTGTACTGTTTACCTGATACCCTGGTGTTATTTGTTAATGGAGTGTTGTGTCCGAGGGGCTGACTTATGTGTTGACTTGCACTATCTATTTCGCATTCATTTGATTAACTGTTGGAAAAGGATGTTTTCAAAAGAGGTTTAAAAACTGAGTCCAGATATTTCCTAAGATTTTACGGTTTCACTGTTTTCTCAAAGGGTTACACTGTACTATATAGAATTGATGACTTGCTTTACGTGGTTTCTTGCTGCTCAGTTATTATTTACATTTATTACTCACTGAGTTGGAGTACTCACTTTACTTCATGCACCTCGCGTGCAGATGCAGGTATTGGTTTACTCGGTAGCGGGTTTGAGCTGGTTGAGGATTTTGCTATTGTAGCCGAGTAAGGTGACCGCCAGCGTTCGCAGCACCAGATTTCTTCTTTTGATTATAAAGTTTTAATCCATGTATTACAGACCTTGTATTTGACTTAAAAATCCTTCTAGATGCTCGTGACTTGTAACACCCCGGTTTCGGGCTGAGTGGGGATGGGTTCCCTGTTTTATCACGTTTATTCCGCATTATGATTTTATTATCTATGATTCAGACTTATTCATGCTAAGTAACTGTTAAAAGAGGCATTGTTGTTCTGTTGGCTGGCCTTGTCTTCACGAGAGGCGCCATCATGACCGGGTTTGAGGAATTGGGTCGTGACATCTGTCAAGGGCACTGCGATACGGAAGTAGTTCTTCACAAACCGCCGGTAGAAATTACATAGTCCAAGGAATGCCCTCAAGGCGTGTATATCCTTAGGTGGAGGCCAATCTGTGATTGCCTGAATCTTCTGTTGGTCCATTTTAATCCGTCCTTCCTCGATGACATGTCCGAGGAAGTTAATTTGTTTCTGAGCAAAGGAGCACTTGGATAACTTCGCATAAAGTTCATGCTCCCGCAAACGGGCTAGGACCTTCCATAGGTGCACTAGGTGTTCTTCCATTGTTTGACTATAAACCACAATGTCATCCAAGTAGACAACCACAAATTCGTCAATGTACCCTCGAAAGACTTGGTTCATCAGAATGCAAAACGTAGCAGGGACATTAGTCAAGCCGAACGGCATGACCAGGAAGTCGTACGACCCATATCTTGTCACACAGGTCGTCTTGTGTTCATCACCCTCTGCGATCCGCACTTGCCAGTAACCTATCTTGAGGTCTATCTTGGTGAACACTGTCGCACCACCCAGTCTATCGAACAAGTCTGCCATTAGAGGAATTGGGTACTTGTTTTTCACTGTGATTATGTTTACAGCTCGATAGTCCACACAGAGTCGCAGTCTGCCATCATGTTTCTTTTGGAATAGAACAGGGGACTCATATGGGGACTTGAAAGGTACGATAATCCCTGTATCTAACATCTCCGTCAATTGTTTTCGGAGCTTGGTGAGTTCGGGTTGTGACATTCTGTAAGGCGCTCGGCAGGTGGCTTCGCATCTGGCACCAACTCAATTTCATGGTCCACAGTGCGCCTAGGCGGGAGCCGCTTTGGCATGGCTTGTAGCATGACATCTTCAAATTCCAGTAGTAGCTCTTTCACAGGTTCAAGAATGGAACCCGAGGAGCATTCTATATCTTCAATGCAGAGGGTTGCCAGGAAAGGTTCATTCCTCTTGACCCCCCTTCTTCAGCTGCAGGGCCGAAATGTTCTCAATGGCCATCTTTATGGGCATGCACGGGATAATACAAGGCTTGGCCCTATTGGTTCCTATCATCAGCAACATATCTGCAAATGGTACAGGCATGGTGTTGGTTTGTCTTAGGAATTCCAACCCAACTATCAGCTCAAAGTCATCTATGATCACGACTCGCAGGTTGAATTTTGCTTCGTAAGGGCCAAGCTTCATCGGTACTTCTTTAGCTATTCCACCCACTGGTTGGGGAGGTGAGTTGATAGCCTTGACACCACCTCTACCTTTCCCTACAAGTAGACCAAGGCGCTCCACCTGAGTCGAGGCTAAGTAGTTGTGGGTAGCACCTGTGTCTATCATGGCCCGAATGGGCTTGCCATTCACCTTCATCTCAACGAACATCAAGGTCCTCTCCTGTTTAAGAGAAGTCTCCTAATTCGCCTTCTTCTTTCCTTTATTGGTGATTGGGCATGGTTCCTTCTTCTTACGAATACCAACACGGATCTCCGCTAATGCTTGAGAAATAGAGCCAACAATTGTATTGAAGGCACCTACTGGTTCAGTCTGGTCTGCATCGTCTGAGTCGTCATCAGTCCCATCATCACAAGCCTGATGGGTGTTCATCTGTGCATGTGGGCACTCATTGTTCTAATGTGGTCCTCCGCAATGACGGCAACCAGAAGGCGGCTTTCTCCCTCGATCATTGTTGTTTGATGCAGCATTGTTGCTGCCTCAGGAGGGAGTCTTAGATTTGGTTGAGCTCCGATCTCCCCCACTTCTGCTAGGGCCAACCATTGCTAGGTTGGCCCCCTTTGAAACCCGCTCGGGCAGGCGGCTGAGGCCTATCCCTCCGAGCTTCCATTTGATAGTCTCCAAGGCATTTAGCTGCTTGGATCGCCTTGGGCAAGGTATCTACCCTTTGTCTTTGTAGCTCCATACGGTCATAAGGCTTCAACCCTTCCAGGAAGGTGAAGAGCTTGTCCTTGTCCCCCATGTCGCGGATGCTTAGCATGAGCGTGGATAATTCCCGCACGTAGTCCCACACTGATTTAGTCTGGCGAAGCTCCCGAAGTTTTCTCCTTGAATTGTATTCAACATTTTCGGGGAAGAACTGGAGGCGTATGGTTGCCTTCAGTTCTGCCCATGTCTCGAGAGCATCTTCCCCGGCCTTGATAGCTTCGTACTTCACCTGCCACCAAAGTTTAGCAGCACCCTAAAGATACATGGCAGCAGTTGCTACTTTCTTAGCTTCTTCTAGGCCCCCTACGACATTGAAATACTGTTCGACGTCAAAGATGAAATTCTTCATTTTCTTGGCATTCCTAGCTCCACTGTATGGTTTTGGCTCAGAAATTTTTAGTTTTTGTGTCGCAGAAGCGGGGTTCACAGCGCCCCCGATTTGTTTCCACCACCTCGAAGCAAGCCCTGTAAAGCAGCATTGACAACATTGAGCTTGTCTGTCAAGTCATCAATAGTTTGTTGCATGGCAGTCACCCTGTCTGCCTCTTGTTCCCTGTAAGCTAAATCCTCGGCATGCTCCTATTGGAGTCCCTCGAATTTGCCAAAAATTTTGGCTGCCTCTGTGGCTGCCGTTTGCCGGTCTCCCTCGGAGTCGCGACTGATGTTTTCTATGTCAACTTCGGCCTGGATCACCCTGCGATCCAGGTCGTCCAACCTTTGCCCTAGGCTGGCTCTTAGTTCAGGCACCATATCCACGATGGGCCGTAATCCGTCAACCGTCTGTTCAAGGGACGCAATTCGGTCTCCGTGATTCACCATGGTCAGAAATGGTGGTAATGGCAATGCGTTCCCTCGTCCGATGTCGATCCTAAGCTCTGATACCAACTGTTACGCTGTGCCTTCCTGAGATTCCTTGGAAGGGCAACGTAAGGCTAAGCAACTGTTGTCAGTGCAGTTGTTGTCCGCCAACTGAGGTCCCCTCCGTGCGCTAGTCTAGATTGTCAGTGCCGCACAGAAAAATCAATGTCAAGAGCAATTGATAGAACATAAATGAGAATTGAGAATGAAAGAAAGCTTGATTGCATTAATAAAAGCTATTACAGAAAAGAAAGGCGGTGTCGAGGGGGAGAAACATCAGTACAGAGAATTGTTGCTTTCTAGAAAGTTTTGAATGTTTGATCCCCCCTAATAATACTTAAAAAAAATAAACCAAAGTTACATGGCTGGACTTGAATAAGCCAGAGAAACAAAAAGGAAGTACATGAAATAAAACTACTCTATATTAACAATGAAAAGGACTTAGTTTTCTACAAAGCAGAAACAAGTCCTTTGTCAGCAGCAGCGCCTTTGGCATCAGGGTCGGCGCGCGCGGCGTTGTTTGCGCGCGCGGCGCTATTGGCATCTGCCTGCATGCGCGGCGCTGTTGGCATCTACCTGCGGCTTGGCGCTGGCGAGGGATAGTGGTGGGGCGACAGAGGCACTTGCGCGCTTGTCACTTGGCGCGGACAAGACCACGGGGCCATCCATGGCGCTAGGCATTAGGAGGCTTGCTAGGATGCCATGGGGCGCGCCCAAGGGGTCATGGGGCATGGCTAGAAAGCCGCCTATGACATTTGACTTATGTGTGAGACTGGGACATGCTCAAGTGCATGTGCCATAGCTTTTCTGATAATGGAGAACCTCAAGCTCGGTTTCATATGTGACAATTCCGCCAAGATCTCTTAGTTAATTTGGGAAAGAATCCACCTGAAGCGGATTTTTAGATGCAAGATCTTCAAACATTAATTTTATGAGAACTCCAAAATCTTTCTGAAGTATCCTTTGTCAATTGTAATAAAAGAGGTGGAGTAATTTAACACCTATTCTAGTGAGAGATAATAGGTATCCAATGTAATAATTAAATTAAGGAAATAGTTATACATTATAGCCATTTTTAAATAAATACCGTCAACATATATATTTTTTGTATATTAATGTATAATATCCATATATGTACATAATTTATATATATTTGTTGTATATTTGACTAATAAATATAATTATTTTTGACTCGGCAAATGTGTAACTTCCCTTTCTTGTAACCAAGAGGTTTCCTATCTACATTGCCTCACAATAACTTGTGTTCTTTGGCCTTAGTCTTTCGAGCATATATTTTATTCTTAGAAATACTGGTTTGAGAGCAACTCATGAAAGAATGTGAATATACCTAAAAAAACACAGCAAGAATAACTTTTATTCGCTACTCAAAATCAGATATTCTTTTTGATCCACTTTAATTAATTTTTTTGACTATTTTCATACATATTAAGCAATCCATCTTTTAACTTTAATTAATAATAAAATTTACCTTATTAACCTTTACTATCTCTTTAATTTGTAACACATTCTACAAGACTTTTACTCCAAAGAAACTTTGAGGGGAAAAAAGTAAATTCTATCTTGATATTTCAAAATAAGTAAATATTGTGGACCACAAAAAAAGTCAAAAAATCAATGAAAGTGGATAGGAGGGGGTAGTTTTTTATTTGCCTTATTGCTTAGTTTAGGTCAATGTTTGTCCATTCATGTTTCCATGCTATGTGTTATCATTTATGATATTGAAATTAGGGGTGTTCGCAAAAATTCAAAAAATTCGAACCAAACCGAAATCCAAATTAAACCGACCAAAACAACCGATAATTTTTTGTTTGGTTTGGTTTGGTTTTGGTTTAGAATTTTGAAAAACGATCAAATTTGGTTTGGATTTGGTTTTAATCAGAAAAAAATCGAACCAAACCGACTATAGGAGTAGCTATTTCAAATTTATTATTACACCTATATATATGTATATCGTTATACAATGTTTCAAAAAAATTATGGTAGATGTTAATAGTTTGCACTTTTAATATAGTTCTTACCTTTACATTCTAGTTTGATTGGTAGTTTTCTTTTGTTTAGTGAAAGATTTCATTTCGTGGTAAAAATAACATATTTTTAATTGAGTCCTTAAATTATTCATCACTATTTGATTCAATTATCATAAATATATCTTGGTAAAATAATAAATTTCTCAAAGGGCAATTGATTTGATAGTGTTACATTAAAATGTGATCGCCGGAATATGTGTTTGGTAGTATGTCTTATATTAAGAAAAAACCGACAAATAACCGAAAAAGTAGAAACACCGACATGAACCGAATCGAGAAAAACCGACTTAATTGGTTTGGTTTGATTCTAATATTTGAAACACCGACTTACTTGTTTTGAATTCTCTTTATGGAAAAACCAATCCAAACCGAACCATAAATACCGCTAACTAAAATTATGCATTAAAAATTTAATATATATCCATCTTGTGGAGGTTAAGACACTTTTTCTCCTTGGCTTAGCCACTTCTACGCCTCACTAATTGCCTTCCCTTACTAAATATCCTGATTTTTAAAATCTAACTTTAATTGAATCTCAATTGCAACAAAATTCTATTACAACAACAATTTCATACATCAACCTAGACTATCATAAAAATATATAAAATCCATTTCGCGCTTGTTCAATTCAAAGAAACGATAGAGTAATTGACAGGGTATATCTTAGAAAATTGTGCCAAGTTTACGATATGACATTCATCAATTTTTCCTTTCACAAAAAATGTAAAATACATATTAATAACACTATTTCACAACTTAAATGAGGTATGGAGCATCAATAATCTGTTGAGTTTTTGTTTAAGATGAAATAGTCTTAAAATGAGAGTGAATGAGAAATGGGATTTGAATTTGGATTTGGTCAAATGATCGATCGATTGATTAATTTTTTGGATCAAATTTATTTGTTAATAGTGAATATTAACGTGATATAATCCGTGTTTGTGATGGATGTTTTCCAATCCATGTATTGTGTTGCACCAACAAGCAACAAGTTGTCTAGTGCACTTCCCACTATGGCCAAGTGCTCCTCCCACCAAGCAAATGTTCATTCCACCATATAAGTGCTTTCTCCATGATAGCCTAGTGCTTGTTCTACCATGGAAGGGGCGGATTTCTCTCAAATGACTATTATAAATAGAGCATCAGTTGGAGAGAAAGAGATACACCGGAAAAAATACTCGATATACACTCTGTATACACTTGGTATACATTCTGTATACAGATATACACTGTATACACCGGAAAAATGAATTGCAATCTGATATCCTCTTCAGTAAGAATTCAACATCGGTTATACATTGCATTCCTTTCTCTCAGAATTTTCATTCGACTTCTGAGTTGTCATTCTTTATTCTGCATTATTTTTAACTACAAACAAAGCATCCGTAAGTGTGATTTGCTACCGAACTTTGTGTTCGCTGAAACACTAGGGTTTGAAGTACCGCTACACCAGTGTGTAATTCGTTCTATCCTGGGAGGAAATAATCCATAACCTTGGGTACTAGGAGGGGATTAAATTCCTTAAGGAAACACTGTGAATTCAGTGGGCTCGAATTAATTATTGCTTTATTTATATTTACGTTTATACACTAACGTTTTATTTTTCAGAATTGTTATTTACAAATACAGGATAATAAACCAGGGGAACCAACAAGCTTAAGGAATTTAATAATTTTATTTCTGTATTTGTGTTATCCTTATTATTCTGGAAACTAAAACCTTTGTGATTTTGTGTGCTCCCGTTTTGGAGAGTAAAGCCTTCGTGGCGGTTTGTTGGAGACTAAAATTTACGTGATTTTTTAACTCTAATTTTAAACGTTTGTTTGTGTTATTTTTTCTGAAAAATGGCTAATGAAACCGGAAACCAAGTTGTTCCGATGGTGAATGTTAACGCATCGGCAAGCCATGTACCGATGATGAATGTCAATGCATCGACAAGCCGAACACCGGCGTTGGCACCGGCTGAAAAACCCGGAAAAATTTTCGGGATTGATTTCAAGCACTGACAGCAGAAGATGTTCTTCTACTTGACTACGTTATGTCTACAGAAGTTCATCAAGGAAGATGTTCTTGATGTGCCCAATGAAACTTCAGAGGATGAAAGCTTTCTCGTGATTGAGGCGTGGAAGCATTCTGACTTTCTGTGCAAGAATTATATTCTTAGCGGACTGGATGATAATCTGTATAATGTATACAGTGGCGTGGAGACGTCAAAAGAATTATGGAATGCACTTGAAAAGAAGTACAAAACTGAAGATGCCGGGATGACAAAATTCGTCGCCGCTAAATTTTTGGACTACAAAATGGTAGATAGCAAGTCTATTATTACCCAAGTCCAGGAATTGCAAGTGATTATTCATGATCTACTTGCTGAAGGTATGTTT
>MU689352.1:4019-15352 GCA_026770625.1 Nicotiana glauca | reverse complement strand
TTCTGCATTATTTTTAACTACAAACAAAGCATCCGTAAGTGTGATTTGCTACCGAACTTTGTGTTCGCTGAAACACTGTGGTTTGAAGTACCGCTACACCAGTGTGTAATTCATTCTATCCTGGGAGAAAATAATCCATAACCTTGGGTACTAGGAGGGGATTAAATTCCTTAAGGAAATACTGTGAATTCAGTGGGCTCGAATTAATTACTACTTTATTTATATTTACGTTTATACACTAACGTTTTATTTTCCAAAATTGTTATTTACAAATACAGGATAATAAACCACGGGAACCAACATAATCACAATATTTTGAAGCTAAACATAGCATTTTTTTTTTATAAACAGTTTTCTATTCATTCCATCAAAATTATACCATCTACTCATTCTATGTTCTGAAACTAGTCTGCAGCTTCTTCTTACACTAGACTTATACAAAATATTTCTTCACTACTAAGCTAAGACTCTTGACAACACAGAGAAACAATAACAGACTCTAACTTCCTACGAGTAGCAATTTATCCCCAACAAAGCTTTCTTCCAGTTGTGAATTAAAGTCCCCTTCATGTGTATGTGGATGGCTATTTATTTGCATGTTGTTGGTGAGCAGTCTCCCTCCCTGGTAGGGGTGGGCGTCGGTCGGTTCGGTCGGTTATTACGAAAGTACGGTTCGATTTATCAGTTTTCGGTTTTGTAATATTAATAACCAAATCAAACCAAAGTTCGGTTCGGTTATTTTCGGTTTTAAACGGTTCAAGAAAATTAGAGATGAAACTAGTGTTACTGACACTTAGTGCAATGGCTGGAAATACTGTTGGACCAATGACATTTAGTTCATTGATCCAAACTGTAAAGCTACTGCTTTTATCAGTATTTGGAGGGTTTGGAGCTATTGTCCTTGTCACTCAGTTTCTATTCAAAGGAGTTGTTCGTATGCAAGTTGTCGGATGGATTTGCCTTGTGTTTCCTTATGTGTATTTGTATCCCCGTTATGTACAGTGGTAAGTTTATACATGCAAAAAAAATTAATATATTCTCAAAAGCTTTCTTCTCTAACTGCATTCTTTGTTTTACGAATGAAAATTATAATGCTCATTTTCTCATTTAATGCAGAGACAAGTTATTAAAACAAAGAGTGTGGAATACATGCCATTTATCCTCTCTATGGTCTTCTATTAAAAGACTTCAATATTGCTGTAAGTTGTCATTTCATTTTCTACTCTTGACTTTCATGCATCTCTACTGATAAAAGATTGCTCGATGATGCACTGATGAAACCAAGAATAGAGAACACAGCAGCACAGTTAACCAAAATTTTGATTTTTCGGTTTAACCGAAAACAGAAATACAAAAAACCGTAAACCACACCGAAATATCGAAAATTAATAATTTTAAAACCGTGCACCAACCGAAAAATCGAAATTCACGGTTCGGCCAGTTTTTTTCGATTCGGTCGGTATTATGCCCACCCCTACTCCTTGGAATCTCAATTTATTCCTTTCTCTCCATATAGCATTCACCCGCATCCCAAACACACAGGCAGTTATTGCTGCTTGTCCATTTCTCCTTTTAGCACTCTTGCTTACCCATTCAAGCTTATTCTGTCATTCACTTATAGGTCTATGATATCGCAACCATCTTAATAATCTATTCCATAGTGCCTTTGTCAGCGAGCATTCAAAGAAAAGGTGATCAAAGGTCTCAATAGCTCGCCCGCAAAATATACATTTCTGTGGAATTTGTATGCCAAATTTCAGAAGTCTTTCCACTGTCGCCAATTTGTTATGTAATGCAAGCCAAAGTATGAACTTGTATCTCGGATGCATATGTGCATGCAGCATAACGCTCTTCTACTGGACTTTTTGGTGGTGAGGGCATTGAAGCCTGTACAATTTTTTAATGATTCTAAACATAGCATTTTTACGTACTAATGATTCTAACCCTTACCATTGTAAAGTCCGGAGAGGGATAAAATGTACACAAACTTTAGTATTTTGAGGACAAAAATAGGTAAAATTTGGGGAGACACTATTTATTCCGCATAAAAATATCATTATTATTTAATCTTTTAATTTATCTTTTTACATATTCTTAATTATGCTTTATATAAATATTTACCTAATTAGTTTTTCATTTTAACTTTGACGTATAATTTGAAAGTTAATTATCGTGCATTAATCTTTTTATGTAAAATTGGTGGTAATTTTATTATGAGTTATAAAGCTGTCAATATGGGTCGGGTCGGGCTAGCCCAGCCCACGTGGGGTTTAGCAATTGACGGGCTGGGCTAGCCCACCATTTTGATGGGGCTTATAATGGTCAGCCTACCCCAACCCTATGTAGATGCGGGCCCCGACAGGCCCGCCCATCATTTTTAAAAATATAATTGTATATTTTCTTTAAATTCTAACCTAAAAAAAATAATTATTTAAAAGTTAAAGAAATATCTTATTAAAAAAAATACGCAAAACTTAATAACTTTTTACATTGTTCCAATATATCACAATAAATACTAAAAAAGTAAAAGACATGACTATATTTCATTCACTAAAAGTCAAAACTAAAACAAACTATTCAAGAAAACGTTCATGATACTTATGAGATATCCAACACATCTTCATCAAACACATTTGAATCCGCTTGTTGTCTTAACATCTTCACTTTCATCTACAATTTATATGCAATATAAATAGGTTAAATATTAAAAGTAATTAAATTTTAAAAAATTAATAATATTTAAATCCACATAAAAAGTATTAAAAGTAACAAGTGTTTGGTCATTTTCATAATAAATGCAACTTCTGTATTTTGTAAGAACACCCCACTAATCCTAAATATTGATTCGGATGGTACAATGATAAAAAGAATGCTAAATACATCACGCACCATCATTAAAAGATCGAGATATTTTCTAGAATGGTCCTTCCAATACATGGCAACATCACCTCTTGAAACTTCTCAAGATCAAGTGTAAGTTCTTCCTAGTAAAGATCAAATTCTAACTTTCCATATCTAATAGCAATATACTTTTTATTTTTTTTATATATTTTAAATATATATTTATTAGGCCCATGGGCCGGGCTAGCCTCAGTCAAGCCTCGCGGGCCACAGGCTTAATCGGGCCGGGCTTAAAAGCCTCGTTTTTAAACGGACTACAAAAATTCTAACCCAGCACTGTAAAATCATGGACTTGGCTGGCCAAACGGGCCAAGCACATATTAACGGCTGTAATGAGTTATAATAGTATGAAAAAGAAATAACCATCACAAAAAATAAATTATGCAAATATAAAATATTTAATGTTGCTAAAATTGAAAATAGATTAAAGTTGATACTACATTAAATAATTGTTTATAAATTATTAGTTAATCCATACTAATTGGTTATAAATTATATTATTTAAAATTTTATAAATTATTTTAATGAAAATAAAGATGGAATTTGTTTAATGAAAAATTAAAATTAAAATAAAAGATAATAATATAATACAAAAGAAAAAAAATAAAAATAAAAATATTCTCTTTTGAAAAAATAATAAAAGAATAATTGAAATAAGTTATCCTCAAAATGAAAATTCCAAAACAGTGCTCATTTTACAATTTTGAAAATAACTTACTCGAACTATTTCTCCACTTTTTTCAAAGAGAATATCTTATTTACATTCTTCTCTCTTATATATTATATTATTATCTTTTATTTTAATTTCTATTAAACTAATTTCATCGTTTATTTTAAAAAATAATTTCTATTAAAATAATTTAATATATTTTAAATAATATAATTTGTAAGAAAAAGTAAAATCACTACAATACAAGATTAATAAAATACATATTACATAACGTAAAAATCATTCAAAATACTACTGTATATAAATTCAACTTCAACCTCTATTATTATCTCATAAATGATCTATTAATGCAATAATAAAAGTACAAAATGAGCAAGTTTGTCCTTAATTCTTCTATGTCAAGCTAAAAAATCTTGAAATCGTCAATTTTAATTTATCTACTATACCATTTCTATGGTTGGAGGTGGACCTTACAAATCATCTTGAATTAATGCATTAAGATGACACTCATTCTCAACTATCATGTCGTGCATTATAATACATACAATATTTTACATAAAAATAATAAATGTACCAAATTAATTAAAAGTTGGAGGAACACTATTCATACTCCATGGAGGATTATGGTGCACACTATATTTAGGTATATATAAAGAAATAAATATTAAAATATACATAAATAATAAAAAAGAACAATAAATAATGTGCACCATATTTTGAGGAACACTATTCATACTCCATGGAGGAAAAAATAGAAGAGAGGTATAGCTCATTATGTCAAAAGTTGCCTTCTATTACGAAGAAATGAACAAGGGTTGGAGATGGCCTAAGAAGTACTTAAATTTCTCTTTTTCAAGATCGAAATTGCAGCTCACATTTTAGGATCCTCAACTAAAAAATATTTTAATTCAAATATTAATTTTAATAAATATTACTCCCTCTATTCTAATTTATTTGAACATATTTAACAGAACACAGAGTTTAAATAAAAATAAAAAAAATTGAAATTTGTGATACTAAACAAGTTAAAAAGAGACCCGAAATATTTATATAGTTATAAAATTATAATTAAGGATATAATTATAAATTTAAACTAAATTATTTACAAATTTAGAAAGAATGAATAAGGAAGATTCACATACACTAAAACGAAATGAGTAAAAATTAACGGGAAAAAAGACTCAAAATTTTTAAGGGCATCAGTTCTCCAAGGTTATAACATCAATGAAAAATTCAGACGCAAATTACCCATTTACGATATAACAAGATTCATCATTTGCCCCTTTAATATTTTTAATTATAACAAAAATAAAAATAAACAAAAAAGATAGTTAAAAGGAGTTTGATTAAAGATCAGAACCTGTCGGGATTCACTCTTTACATCATAATAATGTATTCAGTGGATTGACAGACATGAATTCTATCATCACATCTTTCCTCCTCAACAAAAATATACTAATTATAAATATCAACAAGCATTAAAAATCAGTATCGCTTAAACTGTAGTAGTATTTAAAAACCACGTCAATAAATATTTAACACTAATTTAAAAGTACTGAAACTTAATAGTAATAAATATTAAAATAGTAAAAAAATTGATTAAAAGTGCTCAGAACTTCTTAGAGGATAGTGTAAACCATCACAGACCAAAAGTCTCCGACACAAATGAAATTTTCATCACAGCACCACAAAGGCAAAAATAAATATTTTGAATAAATGAACTATAAAATGACAGTGAATTAAATATAAGAATTATAAATTGGAGGACTCAGTTTATGGGTGGTGATATATCAGAATGGTCGTCAAGGTAGTTTTTAAATACCATTACGACGAACGAGACCAATTGATATGAGTCGTCACTGTCCAATTAACCATTTCAATGTCAAAAATTTAACCAAAATAATTTACCTAAAAGCAAAAAATTAGCTTTTAAAATATTTTACACTTTATTTAATCCAATTGAAACTAAAGAAAAGAGTCATCAGATAGGAGCGAAAGACTAAAAAGAACTTTTAAAATCACAAAAGATTTCATTTGAACTATGCTTCTAATCATCATATGACCCAAGTAATATAATTAACGAGAAAATGATAAATAATAGAATATTTATTGGCCTCATAGAGAAGATTAGGTTAACAACATGATAAAAATTCAGACATATGCTTGTCTATAAAAGAATTTTAATCATTGGCCAAAATGATATTAACACAAATATATCTTAAAAATTCACAGCTAGAAAATAAATGGATTTTTGAGAACTATGTTTGAGCAGAAAGCAAAGGGGCAGAGCTTACTAATGGACGAGCTGAAACAGCAGAACCCTAGAGAGCAGAAGAGAGAATGATTAGCCTAAGGGAAGGAAGTTGCTTTATATAGAGAAGAATGAAGGGGGCTAGGGTTTTTAGGCTTAGGTTTTGGAGAGAGGTTTTGCTGGATTGGGCCGCTAATAAAAATCGTAATGCTGATGGGCCTGTTGTGTGGGCTAACGGTAATTTGCTTGGTCAAAGATCACTTTTAGCTCACTGTTTATATTCAATAATTGTAAAAATATATAAAATTTGTATATTCTTTCGTATAAAACATACATATATATATATATATATATACCAAAAATATATCTTCTTAGCTATTATTTTTTGAGCGATTATAGTGCTATTTTCCCGATTTGCTTTGAGTTATTTGCGAGGATTACACAAGTAGTTAGGGGTGGACATATTTTGGGTAAATTCGAAATTCGAAATTCGAAATTCTGAATTTTTGGTTTGGATTTTGGTATAAAGATTGATTTTTGGATTTAATTTTTAAAGTTTTCGGATTTCGGAGTGCATATTGGATTTGGTACTTCAAAATTTTGGATATCCAAAAATTCAAAAGTTTTATACTTTATATTTAGTTCATTATCTATATGTAAATAGTTAATAAGTTCAATACCTTACTTACTATATATTATCTCATATATTCAAAATTAATTACTAAGTTACTATGAGAATACTCCCTATTTGGACATGATTTTATTATTTCTACTTCTTATCGGTCGTATTAATGTCTCTATTGTATTTTTAATAATAATTTTATTACTTGAATATTTTATTTAGATTATTGCGGTGAGAAAGAGAAACTTTTCAGGCAATTTAACATGAGTACTTCATTTGGATATTTATTTTTGTAAAAAAAGAAACATCTCGACTTATAAACTCAAAATTCAAAATTCAAAATATCCAAACCAATTAGTCCAAAACCGAAGGTTAAAAAAACGATCGAATCCGAGATTATTTGAATTGAATTTGGATTGTCATTTCTTCAATACGAAAATCAAAAAATCCAAACTGTAATTTTCATGTGCAATCCAAATTGCCCGAACACCTACCCTACAAATAGGCTGATTCCATCCACTATTTAAGTTCCGATATCATTTAAATAAGTTAAAATATTGAGGTTGTCGGTCAGAATTTGGTCACAAGTCCTTATGGATCGTCACAAGTTCTGATACAGTAATAACGATAATGATTCTAGTATAATTGCACAAGTGAAGTATGGAGAAGATGGGGTGTACGCAAATTTTATTCCTACCACTTGTGGATCGGACCAAGGTGGGGTGTACGCGGGTCTTACCCTTGCTACTTGTGTGGTGGGTCCGAAACTTAATTAATCTTTTTTTAGACACAAAATGCGTTTTTAATATTTTAAAAAAAAAGTTACAAAAATGGATAATTCACAGTATAATACTGCGAATTGCATTAACGGAAAATTTAGCCGTTAAAACAATTCACAGTATTATACTGCGAAATATTAAAAAAATAATTTTTTTATGCAATTCGCAGTATAATACTGCGAATTGCTTGAGATGGGCCCAGCTCATTTTTCAAATAGCATTTCGCAGTATTATACTGCGAAATATTAAAAAAATAATTTTTTTATGCAATTCGCAGTATAATACTGCGAATTGCATTAACGGAAAATTTAGCCGTTAAAAAAATTCACAGTATTCTACTGCGAAATATTAAAAAAATAATTTTTTTATGCAATTCGCAGTATAATACTGCGAATTGCATTAACGGAAAATTTAGCCGTTAAAAAAATTCACAGTATTCTACTGCGAAATATTAAAAAAATAATTTTTTTATGCAATTCGCAGTATAATACTGCGAATTGCATTAACGGAAAATTTAGCCGTTAAAAAAATTCACAGTATTCTACTGCGAAATATTAAAAAAATAATTTTTTTATGCAATTCGCAGTATAATACTGCGAATTGCATTAACGGAAAATTTAGCCGTTAAAAAAATTCACAGTATTCTACTGCGAAATATTAAAAAAATAATTTTTTTATGCAATTCGCAGTATAATACTGCGAATTGCATTAACGGAAAATTTAGCCGTTAAAAAAATTCACAGTATTCTACTGCGAAATATTAAAAAAATAATTTTTTTATGCAATTCGCAGTATAATACTGCGAATTGCTTGAGATGGGCCCAGCTCATTTTTCAAATAGCATTTCGCAGTATTATACTGCGAATTTGGGTAATCGCAGTATAATACTACGAATTAGACTGATTTTAGGCCCCACCAATAATTAACTGATATAACAATAATTCAAATACATAAAATGCAGTATAATACTACAAATTACTTTAAAAAATTGTACACCCCAAGCTCGGACTTGCCTTATTTATAGATGATTCAATTTTATAAAAATTCATTCAACACTTAACCTTCAAACATACGTTCATTATTCTCTCTTTTCCTTATCAATTAATTTTTTACAATGTCTGAAGTACCAAAAATAAGGGTTTCACTGTATTGGGGGGGTGAGGTTGTGGTGGAGAATAACTCTGTGAGGTATAGCTCACCTCCACAGTGTCATGTTAAATTGCCGCTTACTATGGAGTACGATATATTGGTATCGTTGTTACGTAAAAAATGAGTGAGCGGAGGCGTTCGGTTAGCCTTAAAGTAACCGGTAGATTTCCTTATTCAGTGACTCCACGGGGGTTTGCTTATTATTCTGAGTTTAACATCGAGGATGATGAAACTCTTAGAGATTTTTTGCGGATTCCGGACGAATACAGGGAATTTATTGTAATAAAATTATTGAAAATGTATGTGAAGGTGGAGGACCTTCCTAGTAATGAGGGCGTGCATAGCAGGGATAACCCCCAGTCATCGGGTGGTTATTCTGGAGCAGCGTTTGCCGGACAGATTGGAGATGAAAGAGCTTGCCTTGATTTAAACTTGTCACCACAGGCGAATGAGCAGCCAGAAAATAATGTTTCCACTTTATATAATCAACAAGACGACTGGTAAACTTCAATTTTACTACGTTTTAGCGATTTTTTTTCATGTTTTAATTGGATTTGTATTAACACTCATATTTTTTATAGAGGGTGCCGTCCGAATTTGAATTTTACAAGTTATGACCCCGCCTCTAGTTGGAATATGCGTAGGTCTGGAGTAATGGACCACGGTGGTCCATCTGGGAGTTATCACCAACATGAAAATATCCATCATGAAACGTCAAGACAATACGATTTGTAAGTAAAGTGATATAGCGATATCTAAAGTATTTTTCCTGAGTATTGGGTAACTTATGTTTTTGTTCTTTTTGTGCAGTGAAAACGAGCTTCTTGAAGCTCCTGGCCTCACATAGTTGCCCATAGACGATGTTTTTACTCGTGATTTGGCAGATGCACAGAGTCAAGAGGATGATAGTGATTATGACAACAATGCGGATGAGTCTGGGGATGACACATCCTTCCATGATGAGGGTGATGAGGAGGAGGAGGAAGTGAATGTTGAACCTGAGCTGACCAGGGAGCATGTTCCTCCACCTCCCGCTAGACCAAGAGTGTACGAGTCCCGCGTGCCATTTTATGAGCGAAATATTCCCTACCTTGATAATTTGCCAAGCATGCCTAACATCGATGCCTCACAAGGGATGATGATGAATTTCGGTCAGTGATGTGGGATGAATCTAGACCAGTTGTTCTTACAAAGGGCATGTATTTCCTTGATAAAGCTCGCCTAGTTAGGGCTGTAAAAATCTACAGTATAAGGGAGCGTCGTGAGATGAAGGTAAGTGAGTCAACTACGGAGAAATACAAGGTTGTATGTCGTATGTGGTTTATGGGTTGTCACTGGATGCCGCGTGCCACAAAGAAGAAATCAGGTTTGTGGAAAGTGGGTAAATTTATTAGCGAGCACATATGTGAAATGGACACATTCAATGAGAATCACTTCAACTTGGATGTCAACTTGATTTCCCTTGTCTTGGTTTCATTTTTGGAAGTGTCCATTAGGTTCAAGATTAAAGAGTGTATTACAACCGTCCACCAGGGGTATGGTTGTACTATAACCAAAAGAAAGGCATATCTCGATCGCAAACGTGCCTTTGAACTTATTTATGGCGACTGGAATAAGTCTTTTTCAAAGCTGCCCAGGTACATGGCTGCACTGCAACAGTTTAACCCCGAGACTGTTGTTGAATGGAGGCGTGAGCAAAGTCCGGACAAACCGGAATATATATTCAACTATGTATTTTGGTCATTTAAACCATAAATTGATGGTTTTGTGCATTGTCGTCCTGTAATTTCTATAGACGGTACTCATGTCTATGGAAAGTGTGATATTAAGCTTTTGATTGCAGTTGCAGTAGATGCCAATGGACAAATATTTCCACTAGCTTTTGCCATTTGTGCCAACGAAAGTGAAGAGACGTGGACGCAGTTCTTGAACCACTTGAAGCAGCACGTTGTCAAACAACGTTCATGTATTTGTCTAATATCTGATCGACATAGTGGTATTTTAAGTTCTGTACGTCACTTGCCTGAATGGCATGAACCATATGCATACCACCGTTACTGTGTGAGGCACCTGAAGGCCAATTTCCAGAAGAAATTTCCTGAGAAGGCGTTGCATGACTTAATGTGGATGGCCGCAACTGAGTACTAGCAGTGCAAATTCACGAGGCGCATGGAAGCGATCCGGCAGATAGAACCACGAGCCTATACTTGGTTGATGCAACATGACCTTTAAATGTGGACATTGCATGCTGATGGCGGCAGACGATGGGGAGCCCTTATTACAAACGTGTCGAAGTCATTCAATGGCTTGTTGAAGTCTGCCCGTGGACTGCTTGTCACTGCCATGGTCCGCATGACATTCAAACAGAGTGCAGAGAGGTTTGTTGAAAGGCATGCAGCTGCATCAGCATTGATGGATAGGGGTGTTGAATTTATGCCAATACCCATGACAAGATTTGAAAGGTACATGAGGCGAGCACAATGGCATTCATTTCTTCAGTATGATCATGAATAGGGTATTTTTGAATTAAGACCGCTATCAACGGACACCGTGGGAATAATCTACAGATGGTGAATGAAAATAGAAGGTTATGTTCATGTGGGAAATGGACCATCTACCACATGCCGTGCGCACATGCGTTGAAGTGCTTTCAACAAGTTGGATATGGGGCAACAAACTATATTGATAGGCAATACAGTGTTGCAGCATACGTAGGCACGTATAGTGAAAAGTTGCATCCATTAGGTGCTGAGCATTATTGGCCGCCGAAACCTTTTAAGTTGGTATGTAAAAAGGACTATGTGTGCAAGCTGAAAGTGCAAAAGAGGACGCGTATACAGAACCAAATGGATGTTGGTGAGTCCGTTTATGCGCGTAAATGTGGCATATGCTCTCAAACTGGACATGACCATCGTAAATGTCCTTCAGGTGGTAGGCGTGCCGGTGGTAATCCTGGTGCAA
>MU689349.1:0-12893 GCA_026770625.1 Nicotiana glauca | reverse complement strand
ATTTAATTGGGCTGGGGTATTTTGACTTTGATTTGGGTAACTAGCCCAATTAATTTCCTCCTTGTTCTTTATTTCCTTAACATTTTTTGTATTTTATTTTCACTTGGTATTTTGTATTTTATTTTTCTTTTTTCAATTTTATATATTTTTATGCTTTTGTTAGATTGTTAAACTAATTAAATTCTAAATTTTATTTAATATCTACTTTATAGCAATTTCCGATTAAGACACTAAAAATACTATTTTTTTATTTTTCTTTAATTTGTTTCCAAAAAAAAATACTAAAATTGTAAAATTAAAATTCTAATGCATATGCATATTTTTTTATTTTAATATGACTTATTAGGTAACTAATTAACACAAAAATGCAATAAATTTCAACAAAAATTGAACAAATCATTTTGTTTGGATTTTAGGAATAATTTGCTTAGGGCAAAAATCACGTGCTCACATAAGGTATAGCCGGAGTCTTGTTGCCGGCATTTCTGTATTATTCTTCAGTTATATTTAGAGGCTCCATAGATAGATTGTGGGTAGTATCGGGTATTGGAAATTAAAATAGAAATATTAATGTTTGGCAATGATGTATATAACTTGTAATACCATTAAAGTGGCGAATGAAGTTGCTAATGAAAATGAAATGGAAATCGTTAATTATATGTTGATAGAATTTGATTAATGGAGTCCATCTCCTATTTATTCATGAGTTAGTTTGGGTAGAATGAGACCTAACAGGCTTCGTCGGTCGGGTTTACTCGGTTAAGCGCCGGTCGCGCTCCTCGGATTTTGGGGCGTGACACTCAAGCCACCTCGTGGCATATAAATTATCTCATATCACTCAACATATCCTTACATATGGCCCTCAGCCTCACTTAGTCTAGAAATCATCACAAGCCCCTCGGGCATCAGTAAAACAGTAGTGCTCGGCCCAAACAACATTGGAAATATCATTTAAATCTCAAAATTCAAGTAAAAGTGGCTGAGTTTGTAAATCAGTATTAATCAATAGGACTGAGTTCAAGTAATATGTCAAAATAGTGAGGAAACGGTGATAAAAGTCCACGAAGGATTCAAATAGCCGGCACGAAACCCAAATATGGCAATAAGCCCAAATCATGATGATAACAAACAAGTCTTAGTCAAATACGCGGTAAAAATATCAATCGAAAAGAACCAAGTCACAATCCCCAATAGTAAACAACCCCGTGATCATCATTAAGCACATGTTTCACCTCAATATAGCACTACGTTGTGCAAATCTGGGTTTCTAACCCTCAGGACATCATTTACAATCATTACTCACCTCAAGCCGGCCAAAACTCTAGCTTGCTATGCCCTTGCCTCTCAAATCAGCCTCCTCACGTGTCAAATCTGACTAATACCATAACGAATACGTCACAATAGGCTAATTGAACATAACCCAATAGAAAATAGTCGAAAAACATCAAAAATCCCAAAATTTGCAAAACCCGAGCCCCGGGCCCACTTCTCAAAACTCAGAAATTCTCACATTAACGGGTTCCTTATCTCGCCACGAGTCTATACATACCAAGAACTCTCAAATCCGAGCTCAAATGACCTATTAAAACACAACTTAAAATCTCTAATTTCCAAGCCCTAATTCTTTCCCTTTTTGCTAAGTTCTCATTAATTTCTAGGTTAATTCTACAATTAAATCATATTTTTAGTTCATAGGACTTACCTCCAATCAATCCCAGTCGAAACCATCTTCAATTTCTCCCAAAAAGCTCTTAAAACGATCAACAATGGTGGAAAATAACTTAGGCTCGCGGATGAAATATTATTAAAAACCTTCTGCCCAGCTGACATTTACTCTATACGAACGCGAGGGCTCTCTCGCGTTCGGGATGAACAAAACTTTCCTCTGACCAAATTACCCTTCGTGAACACGGGGCTCCACCTGCGAACACGAACCTTCAACTGCTCCAACTACGGGAACGTGATATTCATGTCGCGAACGCGAAGAACAAATAATGCGGGTCCTCAATTCCTCTTATGCGAACGCGAGACATTGCCCGCAAACGCGATGCACCAGAACTTGAACCTATGCAAATGCGAGACGCAACTACGAATGCGAAGAACAAAAACTCAGGGCCCCATATCCTTCTACGCGAACGCGATGGCCCACTCGCGTTCGCGAAGACCAAAATCCTGCTGCACCGACTGCTGCATTTTCTGAAATATTTTTCCAAGTTCAAACCTCCCTTAGCCATCCGGAATCACCCCGAGGCCCTCGGGGCCTCAACCAAAAGAATCAAGTCATCCTAAAACATCATTCAAACTTGTTCCAATCATCAAAACACCTTGAATAACACTAAAACCATCAATTCTCGTCAAATTCAAGCCTAAGTTCTTCAAAAACTTTCGAAACACACATTCGATCAAAAACGTAACCAAATCACCTCAGAATGGCCTAAACGTTTACACGCACCTCCCAAATCACCTGACAAAGCTACTGCAACTCTCGAAATTTCATTCTAGCCCTCGAATCAAAATCTCACCCACAAACCGGAAATCGCCAAAATACTAACTTCGCCAAAACAAGCTAATTTCTACAATGAACCTCCAAAATCACTTCCGATCACACTCCTAAGTCACAAATCATCCCCCCATAGCTAAGCAAACCACCGGAAATCACATCCGAGCTCTCTAACTCATAAGTCAACATCCGGTTGACTTTTCTAAACTAAGCCTTCTTTAAAGAGACTAAGTGTCTCAATTCCTACCAAAACCAATCCAAATCAACTCGATCACACCAAATACCGATAATGAAGCATAAAGAAGCTGAAAAATAGGGGAAACAGAGTGGTAACTCATGAGAAAACGGGTCGGGTCATCGCATCCTCCCCAACTAAAACAAATACTCGTCCTCGAGCGGGTCAAGAAACATACCTGAAGCCTCAAATAGATGAGGATATCGGCTCTGTATCTCCCGCTCGGTCTCCCACGTAGCCTCCTCCATGGGCCGACCGCTCCACTGCACTTTCACCGAAGCTATATCCTTTGATCTCAACTTTCGAAACTGATGACCCAAAATAGCCACTAGCTCCACATCATGGGTCAAATCATCATCCAACTGAACCATGCTGAAGTCCAAAACATGGGACGGGTCCCCAACATACTTCCGGAGCATAGAAACATGAAATGCCAGATGCACGCCTGATAAGTTGGGTGGCAAGGCAAGCATATGAGCCACCTCTCCAATCCTCCTAAGTACCTCAAAAGGTCCAATAAACAGCGGACTCAACTTCCCTTTCTTTCCAAACCTCATAACACCCTTCATAGGCGAAACCTTTAGCAAGGCCTTCTCACCAACCATATAAGACACATCTCGAACCTTCCGGTACGCATAGCTCTTCTGACTCGACTGCGCTGTATGAAGCCTCTCCTGAATCAGCTTCACTTTCTCTAAGTTATCCTGAACCAAATCTGTCCCCAATAGCTTAGCCTTACCGGGCTTGAACCAACTAACTGGAGATCTACACCGCCTCCTATGCAACGCCTAATACGGAGCCATCTGAATGCTTGACTGATAACTGTTGTTGTAGGCAAACTCTGCAAGCGGAAAAAACTCATCCCAATAACCTCCAAAATCAATAACATATGAACGCAACATGTCCTCAAATATCTGAATAGTGCGTTCGAACTGCCCGTCCTTCTGAGGATGAAATGCTGTGCTCAACTCCACTTGTGTACCCAGCTCTCACTGAAAAGTCCTCCAAAACTGAGAAGTAAACTGAGTACCTCTATCTGAGATAATAAACACTGGAACACCATGCAATTGAAAAATCTCCCGGATAAAGATCCCTGTCAGCAGCTACAAAGAATAGGTAGTACACACCGGGATGAAGTGCGCGGACTTGGTCAGCCGATCCACAATCACCCAAATCGAATCAAACTTCTTCAAAGTTCGAGAAAGACCACTCACAAAATCCATAGTGACTCTCTCCCACTTCCACTCGGGAATAATCATCCGCTGAAGTAAGCCACCTGGTTTCTGATGCTCATATTTCACCTGTTGATAGTTGAAGCACCGAGCCACAAATCCTACAATATATTTCTTCATTATTATCCACCAATAGTGCTGCTTCAAATCTTGATACATCTTCGCAACACCCGGATGGATGGAATACCGCGAGCTTTGGGCCTCCTCCAATATTAACTCCCAAAGCCCATCCATATTGGGCACACAGATCCGGCCCTACATCCTCAACACACCATCCTCACCAAAGGACACGTCTCTGGTATCATCATGTTGAACCTTTTCCTTAAGGACAAGCAAATGCGGATCATCATACTGGCGCTCTCTGATGCGATCATATAAGGAAGACCAATAAACCACACAAGCCAACACTCTGCTGGGCTCCAAAATATCTAATCTCATAAACCGATTGTCCAAAGCCTGAACATCAACTGCAAAGGGTCTCTCCCCAACTAGAATGTACTCCAAACTCCCCATACTCACTGCCTTACGGCTCAAGGCATCGGCCACTACATTGGCCTTTCCCGGATGATACAATATGGTGATGTCATAATCCTTAAGCAACTCCAACCATCTACACTGCCTCAAATTAAGATCCTTTTTCTTGAACAAATGCTGAAGACCGTGATGATCAATGAATACCCCGCAAGATACGCCATACAAGTAATGCCTCCAAATCTTAAATGCATGAATTGTAACAGCCAACTCCAAATCATGAACAAGGTAGTTCTTCTCGTGGGGCTTCAATTGACGAGAAGCATAAGCAATCACTCTACCCTCCTGCATCAATACACAACCAATCCCAACTCTTGAAACATCACAATACTCTGTATAAGAACATGAGGCTGATGGCAATACCAATACTGGAGCTGTGGTCAAAGTTGTCTTGAGCTTCTAAAAGCTCTCCTCGCACTCGTCCGACCATACAAATGGAGCGCCCTTTTGAGTCAACTTGGTCAATGGCGATACTATAGAGGAAAATCCCTGAACAAACCTGTGACAATAACCCGACAAACCAAGGAAACTACGAATCTTTGTGGCTAAGGACGGTCTAGGCCAACTCTGAACCGCCTCTATCTTCTTTGGATCGACCTGAATACCCTCGTTGGACACCACGGGTCCCAAGAAAGCGACTGAACTGAGCCAAAACTCACACTTGGAGAACTTTGCATAAAGCTTCTCCTCCCTCAATCTCTGCAATACCACTCGCAAATGCTCCGCGTGCTCCTCCTTACTATGCAAATACACCAGAATATCATCAATGAAAACAATAACTAACGAATCTAAATAAGGACGAAATACACTGTTCATCAAATGCATGAACGCCACTGGGGCATTAGTCAGCCCAAAAGACATAATAAGGAACTCATAGTGCCCATATCTAGTCCTGAAAGTAGTCTTAAGAATATCTGAATCCCTAATATTCAATTGGTGATAGCCCGAACGGAGATCAATCTTGGAGAACACTCTCGCTCCCTGAAGCTGGTCGAATAAATCATCAATACGAGGCAGGGGATACTTGTTCTTCACTGGTACTTTTTTCAATTCCTGTAGTCAATGCACATTCTCATTGTGCCATCATTCTTCTTCACAAACAGAACCGGGGCACCCCACGGTGACACACTAGGCCGGATGAACCCCTTATCTAGGAGTTCCTGAAGCTGATCCTTCAACTCTTTCAATTATGCTAGTGCCATACAACATGGCGGAATAGAAATGGGCTGAGTGTCCGGCACCAGGTCAATACCAAAATCAATATCCCTATCCTGTGGCATGCCCGGCAGGTCTGCATGAAATACATCGGGAAACTCCCTCACAACCAGAACAGAATCAATGCTAGGAGTTTCGGCTCCAACATCCCTCACAAATGCCAAATATGAAAGACAACCCTTCCCAACCATACGCTGGGCCTTTAAGAAAGAAATTACTCTACTAGGAACATAATCAGTCGCACCACGCCACTCGATCCTCGGTACACCTGGCATAGCCAAAGTGACTGTCTTGGCATGAAGATCTAGAATAGCATGGCACGGAGATAACCAATCCATGCCCAAAATAACATCAAAGTCCACCATGCTCAATAGCAATAGATTAACTCGGGTCTCCATACCCCTAATAGTCACAACATATGACCGATACACATGGTCTACAATAATAGTATCGCCCACCGGGGTAGATACATGAACAGGTAAGGCAAGACACCCTCGGGACGTACCCAAATGATGAGCAAAATATGAGGACACATAAGAATAGGTGGAACTGGGATCAAATAGGACAGAGGTATCTCGGTGGTAGACAGAAATAATACCTATAATGACAGCATCTGAAGCCATGGCATCTGTCCTGCCTGGAATAGCATAAAAATGGGCCTGGCCACCGCCTGATCGACCTCCCCCTCTGGGGCGACCCTTGGCTGCCTAACCTCCACCCTTAGCTCATTGGGTGGGTGGCGAAGTAACTGGAGCAGAAGACGAGGGCTGACCCCTCCGCTAAGATGAACTGGCAATACGACGAGGACACTGCCTCCAGACATGCCCAAACTCTCCATACTCAAAAAAACTCCCAAATGCTGGAGAAGGGGACTGAAGGGAACCCCTCACACCGGAGTGACCAGCTGATGCACTCGGCATAGAAAAACCCTGAGCTGACGGGTCACGAGATGAACTCTGGGCTGGAAGGGCGCTAAGTGAAGGCTGACCCTGCTGAGAAGCATGATAACCGCATCCTGAAGATGCCCTACAATATTCTGGATGGGCCGACTGAGCGGTCCTGAAAGAACGACCTCTACCATGTTGGAACTGGCCCCTAGACGGAGCACCACTGAAACTGCCAGAACCCCGAGGCCTCTTGACCTCTCTCTCCTCTCTATCCTGCCGGTGAGCCGTCTCAATCTCGAAGATATCAATAACCTCCTCAAATGAAATACCCAAAACTCTCTCTCAAGTCATCAAAACACGGAGATGATAATTAAGGCCATCAACAAACCTCTTGATCCTCTCACGATCTGTTGGGACCATCCAGGCGGCATGGTGAGCTAACTCAGAATACCTCTCCTCATACTGAGACAAAGTCATATCTCCCTTTCGTAGCCACTCAAACTGCCTACGCAGCTCCTCTCTGTGGGACTGCGGTACATACTTATCCAAGAAGAGAGTGGAGAACTCATACCAAGTCAAAGGAGCTGCACCAACCGGCCTACGCCTCTTATACGCCTCCCACCAAGTAAAGGCAGCCCCAGTAAACTGAAAGGTGGTAAATGCCACACCGCTCGACTCCAGAAACCCTGTTGTACGGAGCATGCGCTGACACTTGTCAAGAAAACCCTGGGCTCTCGCAGGGGTCTGATTGCCTCCCTCGGCTTGTGATGTAGCTGCTGTGGTAGTGACTGTAATTGCCTGAGCCAGGCCAGTGCAAACCAATAAGATCTGAGCTAGGGCCTCCTGAAGACCCGGAATCACAATGGGCACAGTTGGTGCCAAAACTGGTGCTGTTGGAGCCTGATTCAGAGTTGGGCAGCTGATGGATCAACAGGTGCTGCCCTCGCCACTCTGCCGCTACCACGACCACGACCGCGGCCTTTGGTGGCCTCAATGGGTGGCACTGCTGGTCGTCCACCTCGTTTGGTAGCGCGAGTCCTCGCCATCTGCGAGAGAATAGAGTACACAAGTTTAGTTCTCGGATCAACAAAGTCGCACGACAATAATTTCAAGAATATGAAGTTTTTCCTAAAGATTCTGCAGCCTCTCGAAAATAAATACAGACGTCTCTGTACCGATCCGCGAGACTCTACTAAACCTGCTTATGACTCGCGAGACCTATGTAACCTAGGCTCTGATACCAACTTGTCAAGACCCAATTCCCAAACCCGGCCGTGATGGCGCCTCTCGTAAAGACAAGGCCAGCCAGAACAACGCAAACACCTCTTTTAAAATAATTAATTAACATAAACAATTCTAAAACACGTTTAAGATAGCCATAATTGCGGAAACAACAATAATAACAAGGGAAACCATCCCGACATAGCCTAAAACCGGGGTGTCACAAGTCATGAGCTACTACAGAATCTTCTATAAGTCTATAAAGTATGAAATTTGACACAATAGTCAGAAGAAACATAAATGATAAAGGATAGGGGAGACACGGGGCTACGGGCGTCAACAACTACCTCAAAATCTCCAAATCACTGCCTGGTCTGGAAGGATCAGTGCTCAGGAGTGGACTCTGCTATGCCTGAATCTGCACACACGGTGCAGGGAGTAACGTGAGTACTCCGACCCAGTGAGTAATAATTATAAATAATGACTGAAAGCATAAAAACACATAAAGGCACAAAGCAATTCTATATCAGGCAATAAATCACTTAAAGCGGTAAAACCATGAAGAATCAAATGAAATCTCTTTTTAAAAATTATTGGTAAATCAAGTAAAACAACAGGTAAATGGTAAATAGAAATCTTCCCCTCGGGCCTAGTATCAATCGCTCAGGACAGTATCAGCCCCTCGGGCTCAGTATAAGTCACTCAGTATAATATCAGCCCATCGGGCTCACTCTCAGATCATATGGGTACCCATGCTCACGGTGGATGTGCAGACTCTGGAGGGGCCCCTTATGGCCTAAGCGCTATATCAAACCACCTCGTGGTATCATCACTCGGCATTCGGCCTCACATCACTCGGCCTCCCATCACTCAAGCCACCTCGTGGCATATAAAGTATCTCATATCACTCAACATATCCTCACATATGGCCCTCGGCCTCACTCAGTACAGAAATCATCACAAGCCCCTCGGGCATCAGTAAAACAGCAGTGCTCAACCCAAACAACATTGGAAATATCATTTGTCTCAAAATTCAAGTAAAGGTGGCTGAGTTTGTAAAACAATATTAATCAATAGGACTGAGTTCAAGTAATATGTCAAAATAGTGAAGAAACATTGATAAAAGTCCATGAAGGATTCAAATAGTCGGCAAGAAGCCCAAATATGGCAATAAGCCCAAATCATAATGATAACAAACAAGTTTTAGTCAAATACGCGATAAAAATATCAATCGGGATGGACCAAGTCACAAAACAACCCCGTGCTCGTCATTAAGCGCGTGTTTCACCTCAATATAGCACTACGTTGTGCAAATCCTGGGTTTCAAACACTTAGGGCATCATTTACAATCATTACTCACCTCAAGCCGGCCAAAACTCTAGCTTGCTATGCCCTTGCCTCTCAAATAGGCCTCCTCGTGCGTCGAATCTGATCAAAACCACAACAAATATTTCACAATAGTCTAAGGAAACATAACCCAATCAAAAATAGTCGAAAAACATCAAAAATCCCAAAATTTGCAAAACCCGAGCCCCGGGCCCACTTATCGAAACTTAGAAATTCTCACATCAACGGGTTCCTTATCTCTCCACGAGTCTATACATACCAAGAACTCTCAAATCCGAGCTCAAATGACCCATCAAAACCCAATTTTAAATCTCCAATTTCCAAGCCCTAGTTCTTCCACTTTTTGCTAAGTTCTCATGAATTTCTAGGTTAATTCTACAATTAAATTATGTTTTTAGTTCATAGGACTCGCCTCCAATCAATCCCAGTCAAAACCCTCTTCAATTTCTCCCAAAAAGCTCTTAAAATGATTAACAATGGTGGAAAATAACTTAGGATCGCAGATGAAATATAATTAAAAACCTTCTGCCCAGCTGACATTTACTCTATGCGAACGCGATGAACAAAACTTTCCTCTGACCAAATTACCCTTCGCGAACGTGGGGCTCCACCCGCGAACACAAACCTTCAGCTGCTCCAACTAGGCAAACGCGATATTCATGTCGCGAATGCGAAGAACAAATAATGCGGGTCCTCAATTCCTCTTATGCGAACGCGAGGCACTGCCCGCGAATGCGATGCACCCGAACTCGAACCTATGCAAACGCGAGATCTAGCTGCGAACGCGAAGAACAAAAACTCAGGGCCCCAAATCCTTCTACGCGAACGCGATGGCCCACTCGCGTTCGCAAAGAGCAAAATCCTGTTGTACTGACTGCTGCATTTTCTGCAACATTTTTCCAAGTTCAAACCTCCCGTTAGCCATCTGAAATCACCCTGAGGCCCCCGGGACCTCAATCAAAAGCACCAACGCATCCTAAAACATCATTCAAACTTGTTCCAATCATCAAAATACCTCGAACAACACTAAAATCATCAATTCTCATCAAATTTAAGCCTAAGTTCTTCAATAACTTTCGAAACACGCATTCGATCAAAAACCTAACCAAATCACCTCCAAATGGCCTGAAATTTAACACACCCCTCCCAATTCACCTAACGAAGATACTGCAACTCTCGGAATTCCATTCCGACCCTCGGATCAAAATCTCACCCACAAACTGGAAATTGCAAAAATACTAACTTCGCCAAAACAAGCTAATTTCTACAACGGACCTCCAAAACCACTTCCGATCACACTCCTAAGTCACAAATCATCCCTCGAAACTAACCAAACAATCGAAAATCACATCCGAGCTCTGTAACTCATATGTAAACATTCAGTTGACTTTTCCAAACTAAGCCTTCCTTAAAGAGACTAAGTGTCTCATTTCCTACCAAAACCAATCCAAATCGACTCGATCACATCAAATACCGATAATGAAGCATAAAGAAGATGAAAAATGGGGGAAACGGAGCGGTAACTCATGAGACGACGGGTCAGGTCGTCACAGGTATGTATATTATTGCATTCTACTTCTACAAGTAACTTTTACATGGTATTTTAACAAATTACCGAACCATACAGATACCAAAGAGAAACCAACATGATTGGGACGGTTCGAAAAGTCTAATTTTAATTATACATAATAGAATAATCGAAAATTTGGTATGATACAAAATTTATAAAATAACCGGACGAACTGAACCGTTAACATCCTTAGTAATAATCAATTGTCTCATTTTAAATCTAGCAGTTAGTACTAAATGATGGTCACTTCCTAATGATTTCTTATTGAGTAGCGTACGCCGGAATTTTCATAAACGATATCAATATTTGGAAAAAGTGAACAAATAAATAAGTTATTTTAACTGCAATTAATGTTATTTTTTATATTTATACCTAATATTTTAAATTTATTTATTATTTATATATATAGGTTAAGAAAGAAATTCGACAAAACGGTGTCACATAACACCATTTCAAGCAAGATGTTGTGCCCCTGTGCATCATAATACTACACCTGTGTGAGTGCTAGCTTAGTACGAATGTATATATGCATGTAGTTCGACTAGAAGATAAATGTGATGGCACAATCAGAGGCCGGAGCCAAATTTACACAAAATACAACTTCTTTAATATTTATATTAAATAAATTGCAACTACTTTCAAAATATTACTCATAACAATTTATTTTAAAATTTAATGTTTAAATAAAGGTATATACAACTTTTCTTATCCTTATTATCTCTCTTATATTTTCTCTCACGTAACTCATATCTAGGGGTGTTCAAACCGAACCGGAAAATCGCACCAAACCGAAAAACCAAATCAAACCGATTTAAAAACCCAACTAGGTTTGGTTTGACTTGGTTTGGTATTGAGTAAAAAAATCCGAACCAAACCGACATATAAATATATAAATTTTATTTATATTTTTAAGACTTTGTAGCGATTTTTCTTTAGAAAATGTAGAAATATTTGGGATCCTCTCATGTATTAACCTTGAAAGCGTAAATTAACGAAAAATTATTATTAGACGACTAAGAAAATAACTATCATGTGTTACTAAAAAATTTCTCCCATTAGAATATTTTAATAGATCATATGTTTGTTAATTTTTTTCATATTTACTAAACATATATTCACTTATTAAAGCTTTATCTATAATTTTAATAACGTAAGTGTCACGACCCGGATTTCTCATCATCGGGATCGTGATGGCGCCTACTCGTCGTAGCTAGGCAAGCCAAGTTACTCACCGTTTTCATGAATAAAAATATCCTGTTGTCAATTTATTAACAAGGATAATAATAATAACATAAACTGCGGAAGTCTACTTTTATAAATTTGAATATAAATGTGAAATACTCAAAATAATCCTCTACCCAAGATGTGGAGTCACAAACTCACGAACTACTAAGAATAACTACACATAATGGTCTGAAAGAAATATAACAACCGTCTGTCTCGAAACAATGAGACTACAGTAATAATGAAAAAAAATATAAGAAGAGACGCCGGGCCTGCGGACGCCTGCAAGCTACCTCAATCTCGTGGGTATGAAAATCCTGCTACCGAAACTACTGCTACTGCTGCTGCTCAAAACCTGGACCTGTGCACAAACGCACAGAAGTGTAGTATCAGCACAACCGATCCCATGTGCTGGTAAGTGCCCGGCCTATCTCGGTGAAGTAGTGACAAGGCTAGGACCAGACACTCACGTAAACCTGTGCAATTCTATATACATATATATACCAAGTTAAGCAGTAAAAGAGGGAAGGGGCATGCTGGGGGATACACCGCAGTTAAATATAGAAATTATCCGTAAAGAAGTATAACTGAACAATAACACCATTAACGAAAAACACCGAAAGTTTCCACATACGAACACAATACACCCAGTCCAGGATCTGTTGCGGAGCGCAACCCGATCCTCAATATACTACGTGGTAGGCAAACCACACGATCCCATTTCATAATACACAAGTGGTGGGCGTGCCACAGGATCCCAATTCATAATATGTAAGTGGTCGGCGTACCACACGATCCCGTTTCACATTATATAAGTGTTCGGCGTGCCATACGATCCCGTTTTATAATATGTAGGTGGTCGGTATGCCACACGATCCCGTTTCTTTCAACACAATACACAACCAATCCCAGCAAGGGAATAACCCAAATA
>MU689338.1:5427-30515 GCA_026770625.1 Nicotiana glauca | reverse complement strand
ACTTGGGACACCATAAATCTCTCAAGTGGCGACTCTGAATTTTAATAATAATCCCGTTTCGATTGTCCTTTAATTAGAAAAAACTCCTTCCACCACGCCCCTCGCGGGGTGCGGTAGCGCCAAAAGGAGGTGTGACACTTAGTTTGCATCACGGTTCTGGAGGGTCGTTCAACATGAGTTGGGTACTCGGGTAGAGTTGAGTACAATATTTCACCCTTAGACGGACGGGCAGTACGAGCGCACTATTCAGATTCTTGAAGATATGCTTCGTGCGTGTGTGATCGAGTTTGGAGGGTCTTGCGATCAATTTTTGCCATTGGCGGAGTTTGCTTACAACAATAGTTATTAGTCCAGCATTCAGATGGCACCGCATAAGGCTTTATATGGTAGACAGTGTAGATCTCCGGTGGGTTGGTTTGAGTCGGGTGAGGCTAGATTTTTGGCACAGACTTGGTTCAGGATGTTTTGGAGAAAGTTAAGGTGATTTAGGATAGACTCAGTACAGCCCAATCTAGACAGAAGAGTTATGCGGACTGGAAGGTTCGTGATGTTTCCTATATGGTTGTAGATCTGGTTCTGCTTCGGGTTTGGCAGGAGTCCATTCGGTATTTCATGTTTCGATGCTCTGGAGGTATCATGATGATCCATCGCACGTGTTGAATTTCAGTTCAGTCTAGCTGGACAAATATCTATCCTATGTTGAAGAGCCAGTAGCAATATTGGACAAGCAGGTTAGAAAGCTGAGGTCAAAGAACTTTGCATCAGTGAAGGTTCAGTAGCGGGGTCAGCCGGTCGAGGAGGCGACCTAGGAGATTGAGCAGGATATGCGCAGTCATTACCCTCATTTTTTTGCTATTTCAGGTATGTCTCTATGCTCGTTAGAGGACGAACGAATGTTTAAGTGTAGGAGGATGTGACGACTCGGCCGGTCATCTTAAGAATTAATGCCCCAATCCCCTATTAACTGCTTCCCCTGAGTTTATTTCTGCTATTTTGATTTACCGAGACGTTCGGTTTTGAGTTTCGGAGAGTTTTGGGACACTTAGTCCCTAAATAAAAGCTTAAGTGTTGAAAAGTTGACCGTAGTTGGAACAGAGTGAAGACGGCCTCAGAATGGAAATCTGATGGTTCCGTTAACTCTGTTGGGTGATTTTGGGTTTAGGGGCGTGGTCGGATTGTGTTTAGGAGGTCCGTAGATTATTTAGGCTTGAAATGTCGAAATGTCAAATTTTGAAGTTTCTGGTTCGATAGCGTGATTTTGATCTGAGGGTCGGAATGGAATTTCGGAAGTTGTAGCAGCTCCATAGTGTTGAATGTGACGTGTGTGCAAAATTTCAGGTCATTCAGACGAGGTTTGATAGACTTTTTGATCGAAAGCGTATTTTTGAGAATTTTGGAGTTCTTAGGCTTAAATCCATTATTAATTCGAGGTTTCAATGTTGTTTTAGATGTTTTACGGATTGGTACAAGTTTGGATAGTGGTTTGTGACTTGTTGGTGCCTTTGGTTGAGGTCCCAGAGGCCTCGGGATGATTTCGGATGGTTGACGCAAAGATTTTGGAATTTAAGTTACAGTTTTAGTTGTTGGTTCTATCATAACCGCACTTGCGGTTTGAGTTCCGCAGGTGCGGCGCCGCATAAGCAGCTAAGTGGCCGCAGAAGCGAAATTTGGCCATCTCTTCATGAACCACATATGCGGGTAGTTCACCGCAGAAGCAGTACCGCACCTGCGGAAGGGTAACCGCAGACGCGGAAATGGGTCCTTAAGTGTAAGTCGCAGATGCGACCCTTTGTTCTGCACATGCGGGACCGCAGAAGCAGTCCCAAGGCCGCAGATGCAGAAACTGCTGGGCAGATTATTTTAAAAGGGGTTCTGCGACTTTGGGGTTTATTCCACCATTTTTATCTCGGCTTGGGAGCTTTTGGGACGATTTGATAGAGGGATTTTAAGGGAACTTCATTGAAGTAAGGAATTTGGACCTAAAACTCGTTCTTATACTATTATTTCACGGATTAGAGCTAGAAATTATAAAAATTTGGGAACTTTGAGTGATGATTTGAGGGATCATTTGAGGTCCGATTTTGGTGATTTTGGTATGCATGGACTCGCAAGAGTGTAAGGATTCTAAAAACATAAATTTTTCCCGATTCCGAGAAGTGGTCCTTAGGGATATTTTGGTTATTTTATCTAATTTTGCGTATTAGTTTAGAATTTAATTGTAGAATTAGCTTCTTGAAGTGTTATTTACAATATGCAATTGAATTGAATAGATTAGGGTCATTTGGAGTCAGATACTCGTGGCAAAAGCATGGTTTCGAGTTGATTGAGCTTGTTCAAGGTAAGTGGCTTATCTATCCTTGTGCGGGGGACTTTTTCCTTAGGATTTGGTATACTTGACAGTTGAAATGCCTTGTACGTAAGGAGACGAGTGCGTACTTGTTCTAATTGTTGGAAATCCAGTTTTTATTAAGCACTACTACTATATTTACTTTCCTGTTTATTGCTTGTACTATTTAAGCCTGTGTTAGCTTAGGGAAAGCATGTCTAAGTGATTAAATTGCTTTATTTGTTTAACTGTTTTACCTGAATTCTGTGCAGCATGGTAGGCTAGACTAATTGTTTGCCTTGATATGAAGTTTGATATTTCTGAGCATTTCTCCTATCGCTACTGTGCATTTACATTGGGACTACGGATGTGGGATTCTGATAGCTCCCCCCTTGTCTGTTTACATTTGGGACTACGAATGTGGGATTCCAGTAGACCCCCCTACACAGTTATATGGAACTACGGGAATGCCCCCGGTAGATTCCCCCAGTACTGGGTATTTATGTTTGGGACTACAGAACGGGATTCCGGTAGATCCCCGTGTACTATGAGCTGGAATATGGGATGGTATCCCGAGAGACCCATTGGATATATATATTTGGGACTTCAGGACGGTATCCTGTAAGATCCCCGGTTGATATTATTGGAGTTTGAGCTGTTTTTTCCTTCGGTGTTTATATTGTTCCTGGTAGTTGTTGTTGTTCTTTATATCTGTGTTACTTTTACTGTTGTACATATTTATACTGCTTTTTGTTCTACACTATCAAATTATAGCTTTTATTTAACCTCAGTAGGGCCCTGACCTTCCTCGTCACTACTCAACCGAGGTTAGGCTTGGCACTTACTGAGTGTCGTTGTGGTGTACTCATGCCCTTTCTGCGCATGTTTTTCATGTGCAGATCCAGGTACGTTGACTCAGTCCTACCCCCGTGAGGCGAGGCGACTTCTCTAGAGACTTTGAGGTACATCTTCCGCGTCTGCAGACCGAGGAGTCCCTTTCTATTCTAGCTTTTAAACATTTGCCCTTCTGTATTTTTTTCCTTGTTATATATTCTGGAGTTGGACACTGTTAAAAATTCAAATGCTTGTATTTCCGTGAGTTTCCGAGTTTTGGGTTAGTGTACTTGGTTCTGAGAAATGTTGTGTCGTATATGCCGAGCGTCATTATAACTACTATTTTTATTCGGTTATTTTTGTCTTGATTTACTATTTTTGCAAGTTTTTATTTATTTTCCGCATTTGTTAGGCTTACCTAGTCGTAGAGACTATGTGCCGTCACGATAGTTAACGGATGGCGAATCGGGGTCGTGACACTAGAATTGTTATGAGCACATTATCTTTGTTGTGAATATGTGAAGAATGGCATAAGTAAAGGGAAGTGTAAGTGATTGCATATGCTACAGTTTAATTGTTGCTATCAACTATGGTCATTGGTATATTATATGTTGAAAAAATAAAATTAAATAGCTCTTCCCTAATTGAGATGTACGTTGTTGGGGGTATATTTATTAGTCCCATTGCTCGAGGATGAGCAAGAGTCTGGGTGTGGGGTGTTGATGTTAGCTTAAAGTATCTATATTTCTATGTATATCGCCTCATGTTTTACTTCTGTTTCGTGGATTTAGGATGTAAAATATGTTGATTTATATTAACTTGAGGTGTTTTTATGTGTAGGAATGATCCGGGAGCAATTGGGGGCGAAATGTACAAAATTAGAGCCAAAACGGATGACAACAAGAAATTAAAATTTGCAACGCCACATGTAGTACCTAGCCCTACATGTGGCGCCAAAAACAGAAACTCCAAATTGGAAGCGCCACGGAGGGCGCCTGGCGTTAGGCAGGGCACTGGTGGCATGAAACTTGTCCAAATTCGCTCGGGACAAGGTTATTTCCGCCCAAGACCCCTCTAACTCGTATAAAAGGAGTTCTAAGCCTATTTTGGAAGAGATCTAACATATTTTGAACGTGATCTAACATACATTGAAGGAAAATTCATGTGGAGGAACACACACCACGCTTGGAGGAGACTTCTAACTAGTTTTTCTTATCTTCTCTTCCTTTGATTTTATAGTTTATTAGTTCTAGAGTTTTGGGTGCTACATGAACGTTGTAGTTTGAAGCTTGAATTGTTCTTATTATTTATTATATTGGTTTATTTATTCAATCTTGTGCTTAACTATTTGATTACTTGATCACCAATTAAATACTATCTACGAATTTAGGATTGAACTCGGGAGAGGGAGTTCTAGATTGCATATAAGATTGGGTAGAGCAAGATCTTAACTCTGGGAGGGGGGATTTACGGTTAGGATAGGAATATACGTAATCGCCTTGCTTGGTTACTATACAGGAATTATTAATGTGTTCTTGTTAATTATAATTCCATAGGAATATAGGCGTTAGATTAACTTGAATGGATGAGTTGTACTTCGGGAGAAGGCTACGATCAATATTAACCATGTCAACCAAAAACCAGATAAATTAATTAGACGATTAAGTGAAAAACTCAACGGGAATTTTAGCTAACTCGTAGCTCTAGAATATTACTCACCTTAAATTCGTCTCTAATATTGTCGGCTTATTTTCTTTAGTTTCTTAGGTTGCTACGCTAGATTAGTTGTAGTTAATAATCTTTAGAAATTCGCTTGAATATATTGATTGTTAGGTTTAATTTAGTTGGTAGTTAATTACAAGTTCCTGTAGGTACGATATCTGGACTTACAATCCTATATTACTTGTCGACCACGATACTTGTGTGTGTGTGTGGGAGCAACATTCTTCTTCTTCGAGTTTCAATATGAAAATCTAGCCAAAATCAATTACAATCTTTACCAAACCTCCTCAAAATTGAGATATAAACTCCAAATGATGTTCCCAATCTTTGACAACAATGCCCAATATAAACAAATAATATTTTACAAACCTCGAATTCGAATTCATAAAATTTCAATGGCCGCCAATAATCAAAAGTCAAACCTTCAATTTTTATGAATTGGCAAGTTCAATTCAAACAAATTGCTAAATTAAAACTTCATATCTAAAAGATAGAAATTTATTGTTGAATTACTTGAAGAATACATGAGATAGAGATGACAAAAGAAAATAGAAGTAGTGAAGATTGATGAAAGAAAAATAGGGCAGAGGAAAGAACATACAGAGAGAGAGAGACGCGGAGAGAAAGAAAAATTGACGGGGTATCAATACCCATTTAATTGCATGTGATTCAGGGATACTTATTTATAATTAGTTTGTATATAATTGGTAATTGTTATAAATAGAATTTTATTTATGGTGAATGTCTATATTTAGAGAGATTTTAGGGTTTATTACTTGGTGGATAAGTCAACCTCTCCCTATAAATAGAGAGTTCTATTCCATTGTAAATCATCCCAAAATCAATAAGAATTCCCTCTCCCTACTTTTCTTTGCAATACTCTTCTTCTTCTTTTATTGTTCATAACACGTTATCAGCACGAGACTCTAACCAATTGAGTAGAAGCTTTGGGATTGAGCATAATGATTGTCAATTATTCCATGAACTTACTTCCTGATTAAATTTAGATTTAAGGTAAGTATTTTACTTTATTTTTCTCTTTTATATTCTTGAAATTCTATAATCTGATTTTATATACAAGCAAAGACAACAGAGTTTGATTATAACTTTAATGGAATTTGTAAGAAATTATAACCACCTGAAGTGGTAAAATTTTTATGCCTCGCCATGATCAAATTTATGTATGATTGTGGGCAAAGAATGAAAACTCGTCCCATTGAATTTGCTCCATTCTCATTCCCTTAAGAGAATGTGATAGTAATATGTAATACGCCTGAAAGAAGACAAATTTATTACCATGAATAATCAATGGATGTGGACGTGGCAATAGACGAAATATATCGTCATCATTGTGGTAATGAGAACAATAAGTATTCTCAAAATAATCATTCATTATGTGAAAGTAATATTTGTCATCGATTGACATGAGATTTTGTAAAACACATAGATGATTATGGTTCATTCATGATTTGAATGTGACAACATATGATTTATGAATACATGTTCATTCTTCAAAGAATATGAACGTGCTAGTGATAGTGAATATAGAACATTCACCTCTAGAAGGAGGTTTGAGATGATATAAGAAAATAATATCATTATTATGGCATGAATGGTCATTGGTCACGTACCTATTGTACGCCAAAATATCTTGGCATTGTGATTATTAAAAGACAATGGTAATTCAAGAAACATATCTTGCATATAATTCTGACCATACCCATAATAGTATAATTTTCTCTTTAAAAGAGATATTCACCATATGAATGTCGATGAATATGTGGTGGTACCAAATTAATTGAGAGCTCTGGAAGGGCCAATTATTATTATTTTGAAAAAATATAATTAATTACCAATAAGATATTATGTTGTAGTAAGTCTCAAAGAAACTTGTTTAGTTTCTAAAATATTTGTGAAAGCGGCTGGTTATATTGAGACTATAAATATATGAAATATTTAATATCTTCTATTACTACAATTTGTAGCAGAGCAATATGTATGTGAAAAGCTATCCGCTTTATTCTCCAGTTTGTACTACACAAATAAAAGAATACCATAATAAAGTGGATATTTATTGATATAAAAACCCATATCATAATAAACTTGTAGTTTATTGATAAGCACACGTCATGGTGTAAATATAAAGTTTATCAATATTTGTGAAAGCGGCTGGTTATATTTAGACTATAAATATAGGAAATATTTAATATCTTCTATTACTACAATTTGTAGCGGAGCAATATGTATGTGAAAAGCTATCCGCTTTATTTTTCAGTTTGTACTACATAAATAAAATAATACCACAATAAAGTGGATATTTATTGATATAAAAACTCATATCATAATAAATTTGGAGTTTATTGATAATTGCACACGTCATGGTGTAAACATGAAGTTTATCAATTTGATAATTTATTCAGTTGGCATAATTGATTTAGCCATATCAATTTAAGTATGATGTGCAAAAATAATAGAGAATTTACATGAGTAAATATTAAAGACCTAGAAAGTTCTTTACGAATTCTCTTACGTTCTTTGTTCTTATTAATTAATAGACCAACTAAAATTGGGATTAAATCCGATGAATGCTGAAAATATTAAAGGTGAATATAGGCCCATTCACCCGTCATGTATACCACATAAGATGCATCTATGAGATGGTTACATGCGCGATTATTTGTTAACCCGCAACATGGTGTTTGCGAGGTAACTTGCTCAATAACTTGATTTAGAGCATAATTTCCAGATTTGTTATTCAAGATAGCTTATTTTGATGAGTTGGTTTACATCACAGTTGGTTTAGAAAAATAATTTATTGAGTGCCTCCACTTAATAGCTAAACAAGTGTTAATGAGAATAAAATTATGTATATCAGTTTGATATACGTCATATACAAAAGTATATTATTTTCTCCCCTCACAAGTGGTTCAGGGTCTTATTATTATTGATGTGCGGTGTATATTTTGATTAACACCATAACACACAAAGATGGATTTTCAAAATTGAGGAAGCAAGTTAGTTTTTCTAACATGAGGGGGAGACAAGATAAACAGTTGGAAAAAAGTTATATGTAATGAATTATTATGTTTACATCTAGATCCTCGAATAAGATAATATGAACTTGAAGTTCATAAAAGATAATTCATCTGCAATATATTGCTAAGCATGCCAGACGCATTTGCTGACCCAAACAAAGTAACTATATTCTCATTGCAAATGCTCCTATTAAATCCTAGCAGGACAAAGTCTATGGTACGTTTAAAGCGTATAGACAATCGGTTTCAAATAAACTTCTTGATAAAGAAGATAAATAAATGATCAAAATAATCACAATAAAGGAGGCAAGTGATTTAGAAGATCACATGACATAACACTTCATAAAATCTCATGACAGATTCAGGTACCTGAATATATGAATACATAGATCTCTATGTTATGTCTTTATGAAAACAAGGAGGTTGGAACCGATATAAAATATTTGTCGACGACATCTATGATAACGCTAAGTATAGATGAGGATCTTAAATCTAGAGAAACAATTCAAGTAGAATTGGTTTCATATGAAAGACATGTTATTTTGGATCTGCAGTTCAAACACTTGAAAATATAAAGTCAATAGTGTGTGCAATCACTTTTATTTATCTTATATGTCTAGCATGACATGAAAAGTTGATATGCATCTAAAGTCTATTTAGATGGCTTATTTGACTATACTTATATGACAATCCCCAAATGATTTAAATTGCTTGAAGCATACACAATCTTGATCTTGAAGTACCATATCCTCAATGCAATTTATGCACAAATGTATCTTGCTATAACTATAAGCATGATAATATGATAGCAAGAATACCTCCATAGAGATATTGAAGAGCCATTCTACGATATTTATGAAGACATTATATCTCTATCAAGAATGATGAGTTCAAGGTGCAATATATTCATTCAAGTTAATATGGCTGATTTCTTTATCAAATCTCTACCAACGATCTCTTGAAGATGGCACACAATATTGAAATGTGAAGACTCAAGGATGTGAGTTGATGCTCTCATCAGGGGGAGTTAATATGCATTGCACTCTTTTTTCCTTACAAGGTTTTCTCCCACTGGGTTTTTTCCTTACAAGGTTTTTAACGAGGCAACCAAAAGGCGTATTATTAGATATGTGTACTCTTTTTCCTTTTCTAGAATTTTTTTTCCCATTGAGTTTTATTTTAGTTAAGGTTTTAACGAGACACATTATCTGTTAAATAGACATTCAGGGGGGGGTGTTATAAATAGAATTTTATTTATGGTGAATGTCTATATTTAGAGAGATTCTAGAGTTTATTACTTGGTGGCTAAGTCAATCTCTCCCTATAAATAGAGAATTCTATTCCATTGTAAATCATCCCAAAATCAATAAGAATTCTCTCTCCCTATTTTTCTTTGCAATATTCTTCTTCTTCTTTTATTGTTCATAACAGTAATTTATATATGAACTTGTAGTTAATTTAAAACCTCAATAATGAGGGTAAATAAATTTTAAAAAGGTAAAATGCCTTGTAGAAAAGATCATTTTTCTTTGTCAACTTTTAAAAAAATTGTTAAGATGTATGATAAAATGAATGAATAATTTGATACCTTATGTAAGAGATAACTAGTATCATAAACTTAATTTAGCTTATATCGTCCAAGCGATAATTCATTTAGCTGCGTTGTCATACAATATTTTTTTTTTAATTTTAACATCAAATTTACTAATACAATACATCAGTTAATAATACTATTAAATAATAAATACATACAAAAATATATATTTTGCATTTATCGTTTGTTTATTGTACGCAATGGGTGCAAGTAAATTTGTTCGATGTTAAGTGTGTTGTACACTAAAATTTAATTAAGTGATTTTGATCATTTTATGTGCTTGTAAGTAACATTGCTTTAGTAAACCAACCGAGGAGCAAAAAGAAACCCAATACTAGAAGAAAAAAAATGCTACTTATTATTTCAATATCTTTATTAATATTTCACCTAACGATACGTGTATGAGATAGACAAAATATTGAGCAAGTGGAGAGGTTCCTTAGTCGATGGCTCCCACATTAAATTTAAATATTATTAATGGTATTTTTAGTGTGACAAGAGCCCATGGTTTCCAGTGCCTTCTGAGTTTTGGACCACGTTGATAAGGCATTTTCTAATTATTTTACACTTTTTGTTTCTGGAAAAGAATACAATTTTTTAAAATACGCGTGTTTTAAGGAGAATAGAGTATATGAGTATAAAATACAAAGTGGGGCCAAATGCAAATTTATATTTGTCTCTCTTCAGTTTCCTAAATCAAATAAAGAAAGAAATTTGTTCCGGAGCGAATTCAAGATTTGAACTTTATGTATTGAGTTTGAGATTCTATCGCCATTTTTTTTAATTTTGTGGTTTTCATAATTAATTATCTCCATTGTAGCCATTTCTGTATTTATACCAGCTTGAGCAACCGAAATATTGATACCAGAAGATTTTATATATATATATATATATATCTGAACCGAATTTATTGGATTTCAGAAGCACTTTACAATCAACAGAACCCAAAATTTTCAAATGCATTATCACCTCAATTAATTAGTTAGTTTTACACCGGTTCCTCGTTTATTTTCAATACTAATATGGCGGTTAATGCAAAGTTAATTAAAAATATTATTAACAAGTTTGTAAGTGGTTGAAAGTTGATGTGTGAAATCGTTCTAAAATTTCATATCAAGTTTAACCATGTGATTAATATCAGTGTATGTTCATTTAATCCATATGTGATTAATATCAGTGTATCTCATCTCCTAAACGATTCCATGTGCAGCCGTTGAAAGCTTGGAATCATTAAGAAATAAATTTTTTCTGAAAAGTACGAAATGATTAAAAAAAAAAAAAAATTGGATAAGGGCTAAACAATTGTACTATACGCACGAAGTGATGTCAGTGGCTCAACTTGGGCCCACTAATGATGGATCCAAAATGCGGGTCCATCGGGAGCATCACACAGTAGCAACGTGATTTTATTATATTAAACCACCTGCCACATGCCTTCCATATAATATATAGTTTGCAACTATATACACTGGCCATAAAAAAATAAAATAAAAAAGATATAAATATAGAAATAAGAAAAAGTACACATGGGTTTTTGACATGCGTTGGTGTCAATTAGCTGGAAAAAAGGATACTTAATTAGCTGGGAATTATATACATCATTTAGTTTGGATACGATAATCTTTTATCGCAATAAAGTGGTACGGAGTAATATATACAATTTTTTATTTGACAAAAATACATTATCATCTCATCAATATAAAGTTTCATGTAACTTTTGTATAATCGTTTTCTTGCAACTTTTTGTAATCGTTGTTTTCTAAGATAGTTTCCAAACAAAAAGAAAGAAAAACCACTATTAGTTTGAGGTTGAGATATATAATTGATTATTCATTGATGATTAATCCCATGATTTAATTAAATAGTTATTCAGAAATAATTACGTTGCCAACTAGATCATATCCTAACTTATTTGCCATGAGAATCAATTTCTTAGTAAGGTATGTTAGCATTATTGAGAGTGGATATAGGAAATTTTATTAGTGGGCTTGATACGCTCGACTTAGTATTTGATTAGAATATATTGTAGCCAAAAAATTAATCCGAGTATTGTTTAATAAAAAAATGAGAATTTAGGTTAAAACTTGCTATTAGAAAAATTCGGGTTACTGATAATCAAATAAAAATAAGAGTAAATGATATAAACGATAGTTGGATAGAAAGCAAAGTAAATCAATGTATTTCAATAGTATTTCGTGTCCTTACAAATGTTTATTCTGCTGAAGTTTGGTGATTGATCACCTGCAAAAACCCTAGATCGAAGGGAGAAGAGAAAGAGAGGAGAGGTCTGGAAGAGAAGAAGATGAATGAAACAGTGAAAACTCCAACTGTTATTCCATTACACTTTACACACACACACACACATATATATACACACACACACACACACGTGTAACTAACTTTGTATAACAAACACTAACTATCTTACTAATTCTCTAACTGACTAACTATACATAAATATGCTAACCACCACTTACACTCAAGTTACTCCTTTCTTCTCAATACTCCCCCTCAAGCTAGGTGGTATAAAGATATCAAGTACCCCTAGCTTGGACAAAAAATACTCATGTTGAACTCTGGTTAAGCCCTTGGTCAGTATATATTCTAGTTGTTCCTTAGTTGCCACATACTCAGTCTTCACTAGCCCATTCTGTCTTTTCTATCTTATAAAGTGACAGTCGATTTCAATGTGTTTAGTGCGTTCATGAAATACTGGATAAGCAGCTATTTGAATTGCTGCTTTACTGTCTGTGAGTATGTTCACAGGGAGTTCAACACTTATTCCAATATCCTTGAACAGTCCATGTATCCAAACTATCTCAGCTACTGTTGCTGCAATGCTTCTATACTCTGATTCTGCTGAGCTTCTAGAGATAGTACTTTGCTTCTTTGACTTCCAAGACACTAATGACTCACCAAATTTGACAAAGAAACTAATTACTAACTTCCTTGTGAGGGGACAAGCCGCCCAGTCAGCATCACAATATGTTGTAATAGTGTTCATCTTTCTGCTGGACATCAGTATGCCATATCCAGGCTGCCCTTTTACATACTTGACCACTCTTTGTGCAGCTTCCATATGTGACTTCTTTGGCTTCTGCATAAACTGACTCAATGTCTGAACACTATATGCTATATCAGGTCGTGTGATTGTCAAGTATAGTAGCATCCCTAGTAACCTCTGGTACTAACTAGGATCTGTTAGAAGATCATCTGTTGTGTCTTCAAGTACACCAATATGTTCATCATACTCCTTAGTAGTGAGCTTAACATTAGCTTCAATAGGTGTAGCTGCTGGCTTTGCAGCACCCAATCCTAGCTAAAAAATAAGCTCTAGTGTGTATTTCCTTTGATGCATCAGAATACCTTGCTGAGACCTGGCAAACTCATTGCCTAGAAAATATTTCAACTCCCCAAGGTCCTTCATTTTGAAAGTTTGTTGTAGCTGAGCTTTGGCTGCATTTATAAGAGTCAGATCAGGTCCATTTAGAAGCATATCATCCACATAAACAAGGATGATAACAGTGTGGTTGCCTGTTCCTTTTTACAAATAGAGAGTGATCATGTTGACTCTGCATGAAGCCTAGATGCACAAGTGCTTCAGACAACTTGGCATTCCATTGTCTTGGTGCATGTTTGAGGCCATATAAGGATTTCAAGAGTCTGCATGTTGGTCTACTCTCCCCCTGACTCTGAAATCCTTGAGGCAAAGTCATATGGATTTCATCATGCAAATCACCCTGTAAGAGGCATTGTACACATCCATCTGGTGGATGTGACAATGCTCAGAAGTAGCTACTGCAAGGATAGATCTGACAATAACCATCTTAACTACTGGACTAAAGGTTTCATGATAGTCAATTCCCTCTTGCTGGCTGTACCCCTTGGAAACAAGTCTAGCCTTGAACCTCTCTACCTCACCTGAGGCCTTGTACTTGACCTTGTAAATCCATTTGCACCCAATGGGATTTTTACTAGCAGGCAAGGGAACCACATCCCAAGTGTGGTTAGACTCCAAAGCAGCAATCTCTGCCTATATGGCATTCACCCACCTAGGGTCTTTGGGAGCTTCTTCAAAGGAGGAGGGTTCCACTATAGTGGAAAATGCAACTAAATAGGCCTGATATGTAGGAGAGAGACCATTGTATGACACATAATTGGAGATAGAATAAGGCACTGCCTTATGGCCAGGAAAAGATACAAAGTCCTTCATCCAAAGAGGAGCATGTCTAGGTCTTGTTGACCTCCTTAGGCCAAGGCAGCTAAGTTCCTGGGAAGGCAAGTCAGGTGGAGCCACTCCTGCTGATGATTGGTGCTGAGTAGATGAGTCTTGTTCTGAAATACTAGTAGCATGATCAGAATCAGTAGAGGCAGGAGGAGATGAGGGTGAGGTAACACTTCTGAACTCAGTATTAACAGGAGGAGACTCAAGGGGCAAGAATACATGTGGCATAAATGTAGGATAATACTAGAAGGGAAAGATATCTTCCCTGAAAGAAACATCTATGTTAATAATGAAGCAATGACTTTCCAAGTCTAACAGAATGTACCCCTTTTGAGAATCAAAGAATCCCATAAAGACAGTAGGCCTAGCTCTAGGAAGAAGTTTATCTGTCTTTTGAACATGTTTGGCATAACACATGCATCCAAGTATTCTCAAATGATCTAAGTTGGGTGCCCTGCCATATAACAGCTCAAATGAGGACAACCAATTAAGTACAGAAGATGACATCCTGTTAATAATATAGGCTGCTGGAAGAACACAATGACCCCAGTACTTGATGGGAATATTTTCCTGTAACCTTAAGGCTCTAGTCACCTCCAAAATATGTCTGTGTTTCCTCTCAGCAACTCCATTCTGCTGAGGGGTGTAAACACATGTCTTCTGATGAACAATACCATATTTCTGGAACAAGGTGGTGCACACAGAGTTAACAAATTCAGAACCATTGTCAGATCTGATAACCTTCAAGGTTTTGTTAAACTGAGTTTGAACAAATACAATAAAATGAGTGAGAACAACACACACATCAAATTTTAACTTCAGAAGAAACAACCAAGTCATTCTGCTAAAGTCATCAACAACAGTCAAGAAGTAATTATTTCCATCAAAAGTTGCATACTTGTAGGGCCCCCAAACATCTACATGAATTAGATCAAATGCACTAGTGCTCTTAGTATAGCTAGTAGAAAATGGCAGCCTAGTTTGTTTAGCACAAGGACAGACAGTACACTTATTGATGGTATCAGCAATACTAGCTAGTTTAGCTGGAAATAATCTTCTGAGTACAATACTAGATATATGACCTAGCCTTTTATGCCATAAGGTAATATCTGTAGTTCTTGACTTTATTCCAGCTGCAACTAGAGCAATAGCAGTAAGCTTCTTGGCCCCATGCCTCTGTAGAAAGTATAAGCCTTTTCTTTCCCTACCAATCTCTCTCACCTTGCCACTGAAGAGATCCTAAAATACACAAAAATCAGGATAAAAGGAAGCAAAACATCTTAGATCTCTTGTCACATTGGAGACTGACAATAAGTTGAATTTGAATTGAGGGACATAAAGCACTTCCTTAATAGTGCTTCTATCTGAAATGTGACTATCTCCAGTCTGTGTAACCTGAGTAACATGTCCATTAGGTAGCAGAACTTTTCTAGACTTAGAAGGTGTAGTTAGGGAGGATTTGGTTAATAAGTCTACATTTGACACCATATGATTTGTTGCACCTGTGTCAATGATCCACTCTTGTTCTTGTGAATTAGAGGATGCTAAGAGGCCAGTATCAGTACCTACAACATTTGCTTGAGTAGGAGAAGAAAGGCTTGTGTTCAAAATCTGCATTATCTGATCATATTGTTCCTTGGTAAATGGAAAACCACCACCTTGTGAAGCAGAGTTTGCTGATCCCTGAGACTGTTAGGAGGAAGAACCTTCCAGCTTTTGAGTGCTTGAGATTCCTTGACCCTATAAACCATCAGAGGCCTGACTCACAAACTGGTTGCCTTGATACATGGGCATATGCTGCATTGCCCTGTCCTGAGAAGCATAATTGTTGTGTAAAGGCACACCATAACTTGATTCTACCATAGCATTATAAGCACCAGCTCCCCTTTTCCTTTTACTCTTATAATCTTGTGGATATCCTATGATTTTGTAGCAATTTTCTTTGCTATGGCCTTTCATTTTATAGAAGTCACATTGAATATTATAATTTTTCCTGAACTTTGGATTGAAGCTAGCCTTAGCACTATACAAAGCAACGGAGTCATAAGCACTTATGTTTGCATTAGAAGCAGATCCTAATATACCAGCATTAGCAGCAATAGATCTCTGGCTTTCATCACTCATAAGCATAGAATAGGCTTGGTTTACTGTTGGTAGTGGTTTCATTATAAGAATTTGACTACGTGCTTGAGAATAAGAGTCGTTTAGGCCCATTAGAAATTGATACACCTTCTGCTTACGTAAATGCACAATAAATTCTTTTATTTTGACACAATCACAACCAGGAGTAGGTACTACAAATTCAGTCTTATCCCAAAGGTCTTTAAGTTTTGAGTAGTAAATAGAAATAGATGCAATACCTTGATTTAGAGTGGCAATTTCCTTGTGCAAGTTATAGCAGCATGTATCATTTACCTTGTCAAATCGTTCCTGCAGATCCATCCATACTACATGTACACTAGTAGCATATGTAATTCCACTGATCGATGTCGGAGCTACTGCATTCATCAACCATGACAAAACAATTGCATTGCAACTCTCCCATTGATACCAGTATTTTTCACGAAATCGCTTCTTAGGCCACCTACCATCGACAATCCCTAGCTTATTTCGACCAAGCAGTGCAATTCTCATAGATCTATGCCATAGAGAGTAATTGTCAGTGCCAGTGATCTGAAACGAGATCAAGGATATTCCACTTGTGTCACGGGAGCTAGGTACAAAGGATGAGTGACTGCTACGGTCACTCCTTCCTCAAATTCATCCTCTGATGATGCATGTGAGGCATTTTCAATAGTAGTAGTAGTAGGACTTTCATTCCACAATTCACCAACCGCCATTGTTGACTAATTTTGAGTTGAGAAATGAACAGAGTTTTGATTTTTCGAAAAAATTGAAGATTAAAGGAGATTGCGGATCGATCTTTGAGCTTCAATTCTGAGCTCGGAGCTCTGATACCATGCTGAAGTTTAGTGATTGATCACCTGCAGAAACCCTAGATCGAAGGGAGAAGAGAAGAAGAAGAAGAGAAAGTGAGGAGAGGTCTAGAAGAGAAGAAGATGAATGAAACAGTGAAAAATCCAACTGTTATTCCATTACACTTTACACACACACACACACACACACACACACACACACACACACATATATATATATATATACACACACACACACGTGTAACTAACTTTGTATAACAAACACTAACTATCTTACTAATTCTCTAACTGACTAACTATACATAAATATGCTAACCACCACTTACACTCAAGTTACTCCTTTCTTCTCAACATATTCTTCACCTTTTATATCTATTTCTAAGTAATACGTTTCTTTTCTCTCATAATAGAGTCATTATGGGCAATTAATGACATTTATTGTAACGTTATATTTGGGCAATCATAACCATTCAGTATAAATTCCATAACGTTTCCCGTAATTAATGTTCATCAACTACCAATAACATGTATCTCTACTTTTTTGCTAACTAGGTTCATTTCTCCGGTGCTTCCTCAAATTACCAAGAGATTCGAGCACCCATTCCTTTTGGTTTTCTTGGATCTTTGCCCATGTCTGTAAAAGCTCATGTCTCTTCAACCAAACTCGCCAGCTGTCATTCTTCTATGGATCCACGTGTCATGACATATCATCACATAATTAAATTAATATACTATTAATTTTTCCCAATACAGATAGTCCCTTATTTTCCATTTATTCAACAATAGAATATATGGGAAGTGGATCTCATTAAAGCGGGAATTTTTACCGCTATTATATGTTTTCCAAAACTGATGCTTCACATATCACTTCCATTTAATGCTCGTGAAATGTGGCACCTTCTAATTGGATCTGCAACTCTTCAGCGTCTTTAGGTGCTTTTTTGTGGCTTTATCGATTACGAAGTGACAGTTTCCATCATGACGTTTCCATCATTACACATTTTCTTTGACGGTTGCTTTTGAGTATAAATATGACTTTTGTCTTTGTCTTTCTCATAAAAAGTTACCTATCTTAGAATATTCATTCTTATTTTCTTCCTTGTACAACCATGTCTTCTTCAAACCCTAATCCCCGAAGAGTCCCCATTGTAGATGAACTTTCCCTTACTCCTGTTAGAAGCAAAAGAGTGGGTAGATTGCGCAGTTTAGGGTCTTCATCTATATGAGGTACTTTTTTACCTCCGTCAAGTTCCACCTCTCCTTCTAGAACTAGGGGTTCTCCGTCAAATATATCTTCTTCTAGAAATAGAGATTCTAATGAACCACTTCGTGAACCTTTAGTGGATGAAATTATTCCTCCTGAACTATCTTTTTACTCTGATAGAGAATCGATTAGGAATCAAGTTTCTTTTATGTCTTCTTTGGATCCTGCTGATGTTTATCCTTCGCAGATTACTGAAGGTTTAATCTCTATTGTCCGTAGGGATTGACATTGGAGACCTAACTTCCCTATCATAATTCCCAATGCAAACCAAAGAATTATATCTTACATGACTGGATTTTCTTTTGTGTATGCATATCCCTTTACACTGAATTTCAAACCCCCTATTGATCTTGTTATCATAGAGTTTTGTCATTTTACCAATGTTTGTCTAGGACAAATTGGTCCCATTGTGTGGAGTGTTGTTGCTTGTTTAAGGCACTTACCAAGGTTGGCTAATTTGCCTTTTACTTTCTTTCACTTGATCCACCTCTATTCCCCTAAGCTTTTCCGACATGGGATCTTCACTTTAGAGGCGAGGAGTAAGAGAGTGTTAGTTAGCCCCGAGGATGACAATGACCGTGGTTGGTATGCCAAATTTGTTGCTGCCCCTACTGTTGGTTTTGGTAGGTGAAGAAAATGTCCCATTCCCTGAAAAGTGGAATTTTTCACGTAAGTTTGCTTTTACAACTTTCTCTCTTTTTCCATTTCTTTTATTTTGAAGGGATTTATTTTTCCCTCTGCTGTTTAACTTTTTCTTTTTTCAGCAACCATGGGAACGGCTGATGAGATTCTTAATTTTCATGTTGGGTAGAAAAATTATTTACTGTTGCGCCGATGGAAGGCAGATCTTAGAAAAACCTTTCACACAGGTTTGGTTGGAAGGTTAAAACTCATGGTAAATATTTTACCTCCTTTTTTTATATTTTTGTTCATCTTTCCTTTAGAATTTATTTGACACTTCTTTTTATCAAGGTTTCCTATACGTGGTGTAAGTGCTGATGTAATCGCGGCTTCCATAGTTTCTTCAGAAAGAGCTCAAGATATAATCTTGAGTTCTTCATCGAAAAGGAAGGTTGATGCGAGCCAGGACTCTGAAGAGAATGATGAACATGATGTGTTTACCGTAAAAATGGTAACAACAATTAAATTTGTAGATGGAATTCTAAAAATACGTGATCTATTTCTGAGCTAGTTGTTAAAGCAGTTAATGCTAAGAACATAAAGTATAATGATGAAATACGAGCTAAAACGAGATAGTAATCGAACCGGAGGGGCCTGTTGCCCAAATGCAGAGATGGTCGATGGGACCTCGAGGTTGGCATTAGTATCGATCTCGAACTATCGAGAATAGCCGGGGATGGAATAAAAGTTAAATATATAACTAGGTAGGGCTCTTTTCGCCAATATTAAGTTATAGAATGAAGAACAAATTAAGAAGCAATGAATACGGAAACGGCCTCGGGACGATGCCAAGTGACAAATGAGAAGAATGACCAACGATAAATGACTTTGAGTCAAGAGGAATAAGCAAATTAGAGAAAAGAAAGAGAGAAGATATTATTGCACTTGAGTAGGACAATTGGAGAAACATCAGTACCTTACAAGGCGGAGCGAGTCCCCTTTATATAGGAGGGGAGACTCGGCTACAACTATGTGGAGATAAATTATAAAGCTCGGTGATGGGATGGCTTGACATGATGCCTCAACATGGACCCTGGGTAGGCTGGTCATGTTAGACATAGCCAGTGCCTAGGGGGCTTCCCTCTCTATCCTGGATTCATTCTTCATTTCCTCTGAGTCGGGCTTTGACGAGCCCCAAGGTTAAGAACTCGATCGCGGCCTCCCGCCCTCAGGGTCTCGGGGCATGCTTCTGAAATATCTTGATAGCGAGAAATCAAGTCTTCCGATTTTGCCACATACAGATAGTCTCTCCGTTTCCCATACCGAAGTGGTGGGAAATGATTCTGACACTTGACTCTTTGAGCTCTTTTCGGCGACTTCATATCGATGATGCGACCTCTGGCACAAGCTTCGCGGTGATTGAACATCCACGGGATCGTACTTTTCGACCTCATTCATTGCACTTCTTGATTCTTACTTTGTTTTGTTTCTGTATGCTCTCATGACCTTCGATTCTTTTTGAATGCCTTCTTTTATTTGTTGGCCGATTATATCTGACTTGAGCGTGAGCGTTCATTCTGATCTTCTGCTGATTGGCATGGTCTCCTCTGACCCATTGTCGTATTTCTGACCAATCTTGGATTAATCTGGTAGGTCCGGGCTATCGAGGCCCTCTGAGTTGTTTGGAGATCATGCATCAAATTCTGGGGCCTTCGGGAAAGTTATCCCGGATGAATGTCACCTTCGGGTACCCGGGGGTCCCTATTGATCTTGATATAGATAACCCTTTTAGAATGTATAGGATTGACTTCTACTGAGGAGTTTTCTTGTATTTGGGCGCTTCCTTGGGCCTTCGTGGAGCTTTCGCGATCGGAGCTTCCTGTGTTTATTCCTCTTTTTAGGAAGAGGGGATCACGAGACCAGGTGTTTGCCTTGCGTCAAGTGTCGGCGTTTGAAGCTCACTGAGGCCCTAGTTCTTTGGGCCGGGGTTCTTGATGTAGAGTGTTACCTCGAGCATGGAGATAATACGAACGGCCCCACGAGTCTTGACTTCTTATTGAAGGATGCTTTCTGGATCGGGTATCGACCCGTCAATTTGTATCGAGGCTGTTGGCTTCCCAGGGCTTGCCTCGGGCGGACGAATCGTCGCTGTTTCTCGCATATATGTGGGCTCCTTGGCAAGACTTCACTACTTTCAGATTGCTGCCTTTCTGCTTTGGCACGGGGTACTTCATTTCCTTAGGCACAAAAAGTGTTGGTGCGCGCCCTTGACTTGACCTGTTAGTTTCACCATAGTCATGGGAACCACTTTGGGGACGATCTGGCAGGCGATGGGGGGCGCTGCTCCTGGAGCTCAGGAACCAAAAGATTTTACTGTGGAGACGGCATCCCTGATAAGAGAGGAACACCTGGAGATGGCGTGGAGGTACTGTGGGTGGAGAGAGGGGGTAACACTACAGGTGTTTTCCCCAGATTAGGGCATTGCGGACTCCACTGATAGGTTATTGAGCGTGCACATATACCCTTTCGCATTTGCCCCACCCCCCCTTCGATAGGGTTGTGCTTGATTTTTTCTTGAAGTATCGAGTTACCCTGGCACAGATTCATCCGTCATTTTGGCGGATGGTATTGATGATGAGATTCTTCGCGGAGAAGGCCGGGCTTGAATTCACGCTTGACCATCTTGTTAGGCTATATTGGCCCTTCCATCATCGAGGCCTGCTAACTCTGAGGTGTCATTCATCCACGCCCTTCGTTGTTGATGACGAGGAAAGCGGGGATCGAGAGTGGGCCAGTTGGTTTGTCCGGGTCCGGACGATCGATATTATCCTCGTGGAGTTTTTGCTATTTCCCGAAGGGTGGAATCGTGCACGTGAGTGAGGCGCTTGGTGCTTTTTCAGATTTCGCATATAGCAAAAACCAGTAGAGTAATAATGTTGTTTCCCTTGTTGTAACAACTTTATGGATGTCGGGTGAAGTCCATGATCTACCCGGCTGGGTCCGAAGGCTGGTGACCCATTCATCCTGCGACGAGCGCAGGTGGCGAGCTGTGCTTCGTGCCAGATGGGCAGCGCAATACCAAGGTATGTGCGTATGCTGCTTTCGCCTTGCCTTCGTATACTCGAGGTAACATTTTCCCTTCTCATTTGTACTGGATTCGCCGTTTGCAGATATCGGGCAGTTCCTTGCGGCGAGCCAATGTTTTTCCGAGGAGGGGAAAGGATCGTTGTCCTTCGGGCCGAGGAACGGTGGCAATAAGAGGGATCAGCTCCCTTGGTGCGACGGAGCCTTTGGCGGTGCTGGTCAAGCTCGCATTTCCGAGGACGGGGCGTCACCTGAGTCCGCTTCTCTTGGAGTGCCTGATTCCCGGCCAACAGTTCCTTCGAGCGAACATGCCGTGACCAAGGTCGGTTCTCTTGCGGTCACAGGGGCAAAATCAACAGGAGTGTGTTCTGATTTCAAGGAAATCCTTCGGCTTCACTTTGTGGTGAGTTTATGCACAATTTCCTTGTATCCCATGTCCTCCTCCTTCTATTAAACCTTTCTTGTGCAGGCATGTGATAGGCTTAGGTCTGAGCTGCTCCATCAAGGGACCTTTCAATATGAGGCCCGTAGGCTTGCTTAGCTGGCGACAATGGCTCTTACACTGTTTTTGCCCGCGGGATTTTTGTAGGCTTTATTTCCGCTCGTTAAGGTCTTTTAGAGTATTTTGCCTGACCCGTCATCGGTTATAGAAGAACCTTGATTTCAAGTCATTGTTGGTGATGTTTTGAGCACCTTGTAATGTTTATACCTCGTAGGTCGAGTAGATCGACGCTCTTGCAATTTGGAGCCGACGTGGTTGGAGTTTGTTTTTTTCCTGTTGAGGGAAGCCTGTTTTAACTGGTTCTTTCTGAAGTATTTTTGGAGTAGCGGCCTGGGATTTCAGCGATAGTCGAGCATCCCCGAGTCGCGTTATTTTGGTTGTATCATCCGTTTTGACCGTAGTCATGTCTGTTTGGCCATAGCCATTTTTTGATCCCAAGTGACAGTTCAGGCGTCTACATCAAGGGTATGCCCTTTAGAGATTCTTAAAAATGTGACATATAGCCTAAACTGCGGGATTTTCATGCTTGTTGAGGTCTTACAGTTTGTCATGCCTATTGAGGTCTTACAGTTTGTCATAACCTATTGAGGTCTTACAGTTTGTCATGCCTATTGAGGTCTTACAACTTGTAGAATAGATCTGGTTACACCGAGGCTGCCCACTAGGGGTCTTATAGTTTTTGATTTTCCAGTCGTATGGTGATTAATGGCAGTCTCCGAGTCATCGAGTTTTTTTAAGCCTGAAGACCCCTTCTCGTGAGCTCAGAGTTGCCTTATAGTGGCTTGATGAGCCCGTAGTTCCGACCCTGGGGTCGCGCGGGTGTAAAATTTTCGTTGCTAAGTCTCCGAGTACCTCGGGATGGAATCGATGGAGAAGCATTTGCTGTGAGTATGTTGAAATCGCCTTTTCCAAAATATGAAATGTCGAAAAGGTATTCTTTATTGCTTGGCGTAAATATATGCTGTAAATACATATCGTCTCTTTGTTGTGAGCTCGGCCCGCATGGGTGCGGCTCCTCTAATTTTCTGATATGTTTAGATGTTTCCGTTTTGGAACTTAGCCGGCCATTTATTGGCCCTTCCGATGGGATGGTGTCCTTAAGAGGAGGTCATCACACGTCGTCTGACTGTAGAAGAAAGGACTGCGATCTCGTCGGATCCCTCTCTTGAGGGTATGCTACCCCCCTAATAATCTTGCTGGCGGGACCTTCTTTAGGTTGGAAACTGGGTTGAGGAAAGAGAGCTCGACGAGTCCCACAGAGGCTTCGGATCTCTGAGTACCTCGGAACGCAATCGATGGAGCATTTTCTGCGAGTATGTTGAAATCGCCTTTTCATACGAAATGTCAAAAACGTATTCTTTATTGCTTAGCGTAAATATATGTTGTAAATATATATCGTCCCATTGTTGTGAGATCGGCCCGCATGGGTGCGGCTCCTCTGAATATCTGATCTGTTTAGATATTTCCATTTTGGAACTTAGCCTGCCATTTATTGGCCCTTCCGATGGGATGGTGTCTTTAAGAGGAGGTCATCACACGTCGTCTGACTATAGAAGAAAGGACTGCAATCTCGTCGTATCCCTATCTTGGGGGTATGCTGCCCCGCTAATAATCTTGCTGGCAGGACCTTCTTTAGGTGAGAAACCCGGTTGAGAAAAGAGAGCTCGGTGGGTCCCGCAGAGGCCTCGGATCTCCGAGTGTAGTTCAGAACTTCTGAATGTCTCGGCTGACAGCCTGTATATAGGTTAGTAAAAAGAAAAGAAACGACAAAGGAGCGGAGTAGTTCTTCCTTGCTGCGGGATGCATAGGCGACGTTTCGAGGCGCGAGCCTTGATGCAGCCTTCTGCTATGTTCGACCAGGATTGGCCGAAAATGTGGCTCTGCTTACCCTTTGATCCCTTCGAGGGTGAAGGCATCGATGCCGGTGATGGGTCATATGGTGGGGGATTTTCTTTCGTCGCATGTAGCTCCTTGTCGAATACTTTAATCCCACCTTATTCGTGGGGTTTCATCCCTTTGGCGGAGCGGGGCCGAAGTCACCTCTGGGCGGTGTGCTCGCTATCATCTGAATCAAACGTCCGCACTTTGCGGGCTCGACGCTCCAGCCCGAGCTTAGGCATGCTGTACAGAGGGAGTGGCCTCCCTGATTGTTGTGGCGATCGGCGTCTGGAATCCATCAAAGATTTGAAGCGTATGAGTGATTTAGTTCGTTAGTCCGAACTGCCCTATTGGATTTGGCTTGACACCGCCGGTATAGCTGGTCGAACATCCTGTACTCATGAACACATGCTTTATTTGAAATAAGTTAAATGAGGGAGAGGGTTACCAATGCGTTAATGCGAGGCCGAGGTGAAGTCTCGGCGTCCCTTTCCTTGGATGTAAGGGTGTCTTTTGGGAATATTCCCTGGACCCATCTTTTCCCGGTGATGAGCACCTTCACTCTACACTTCATGGATCTTTGGAGGGTGCCACCGCCCCTTTACTATCGTGGAAATCACCGTGGCTTTTCAGCTTTGTTTTTTCAGATCTCCTTCCTCCCTTGGAGCTGGGTTCGAGTTTGACCGCTTGATGATACTTGGTGGTGACCTCTACTGAATAGCATAGTTGTCGTTCTTTTGAGCCGGTCACCTGCCACGACCCCAGTTCACCCTCCATGAACATGTCGTGATGGCACTTAGTTCCTACAACTAGGTAAATGTCACGACCCCAAACCCGATCGCGATGGCGCCCAACACACTACTAGGCAAGCTCGACCATTTATAACAATTACCCCAATTATTTAAACAAGTAAATATAAAGCTATTTATGTCAAAGTCTGAAATAATGATAAAAATATGGAAAATCTGGCAAAATACCGAAACCGCCCAACTAGGACCCAGTGTCACGACCATGAGCCTCTAATGACAGAATAATATCCTACTACAAAGTTCTGTCTAACACTGATA
>MU689336.1:155522-176069 GCA_026770625.1 Nicotiana glauca | reverse complement strand
ATATATATATATATATAGAGAGAGAGAGAGAGAGAGAGAGAGAAAGTCTAGGACATTATATACAACTAGAATTTGATATAAAATGTAACAGCACAAACATGCAACTTTATTCTCATTGGTGATACTCATTTCCATATTTGTAACGATCCGACCGGTCATTTTGAGCTTTAGCGCGTCGTTCAGCGGTTTGAGGCCATAAGCAGCTTTATTTCAGGCATTATGACTTGTATGAGTGGTCGGAATTGAATTTCGGGAAGTCCGGAGTTTATTTGGAAAGAGAATTCTCATTTCGGAAGCTTAAAGTTGAAAGAATTAACTGGGATTGGATTTTTGAGTAAACGACCTCGGAATCGGGATATGAAGGTTCCAGCAGGTTCGTATGATGATTTTGGACTCGGGCGTATGCCTAGATCGGGTTTTGGATGACCCAGGAGCGTTTTGGCGCCTATTGTGGGAGTTAGCATTTTGGAAGAAATTTCATAAATTTATCTTGAAGTGCATTTCAGTGTTATCGATGTCCGTTTGGGATTCCGAGTCTGGGAATAGCTCCGTATGGTGATTCTGGAGTTGGGAGCGCGATCGAAAGTGAATTCAGAGGTCCGTGGGTCATTTCGGAATCATTTGGCTAAAGATAGAAATTTTAAGGTTTTTTAGGAGTTTGACCGGAAGTGGACTTTTTGATATTGGGGTCAGAATCCAATTTCAAAAGTTGGAGTAGGTCCGTAATGTCAAATGTGACTTGTGTGCAAAATTTGAAATCAATCAGACGTGATTTGATAGGTTTCGATATCGAATGTAGAAGTTTGAAGTTCTAAAGTTCATTAAGCTTGAATTGGGGTGCGATTCATGATTTCGATGTTGTTTGATGTGATTTTAAGCCTCGAGCGGGTCCGTGTTATGTTATGGGACTGGTTTGTGTGATTGGACGGGGCCCCAGAGGCCTCGGGTGTGTTTCGGGGTGGTTTTGGATCATTTCTAGCTATTTTGAAATAGCTGATGCTGGTATTTGGTGTTGTTCTTCGCGTTCATGAGGATCTTCTTGCGTTCGCGAAGAAGGATTTGGCCTCAAGGACTCTGTTCTTCGCGTTCGCGAAGAGGTCCTCATGTTATTGAAGAAGGAAATCTCTGTTGCACAAGTCTGCCTTCGAAGGCTCATATCTCGCAATCTATAAAGAATTTTGAGATCATACAAGACTAAAAGTTGTATTCCTTTGTGTGTAGTTTTCAGAAATATAAACCATTTGGCATTTGAATTTGTGTACAAAAAGTTATGACTGGTCCACTACAGACTATCCGGGAAGATGAAGAGGAAATTTGTGTTGCACAGGGCAGATTTTGGAAGCTTATATCTCAAAATCTATAAGGAATTGGGAGATGACCAAAACATGAAAGTTGTAGATCTTGATTTTCAGTTTCAAAACATTAAACCATTTGTTATTTGGAGTTCTTTACAAAATATTATGGCTATTATACTAGAGGCTGTCTGAGAAGAGGTTGGAAAATGATTTTTGGGAATTTTCTTCTTCGCGAACACGATGGGGATCTCGCGAACGTGAAGAAGACTCATCTAGGCAGTGTATAAGTGTAAATAAATGGGTTTGGCTCATTTCATCTTATTTCCTCCATGGGAGCTGACCTAGGAGCGATTTTGGAGCTATATTTTCATAATTCGTGTCACGTTTTGGAGCATTTAGCATCGATTCGGGTCCTCGGAAGGGCGTGGAATGCCGGTTATGGATCTTCGGAGTGAGGCACCTACATTTATAGTGGCCTACTGGGCATAGAAGCATGGTTGATATGGAGACATAAGTGAGATGCACTTCTCGAGGCGACCCGCAACCAACAGAGTCTCTTTCAGTTATCTGTATTTATTTCCTATCCAATATTGTATTCCAGACAGTTGTTGCATTTATTTCTTCGTAGTAAATGCTCATGCACTTGTGACACCGGGTTCTGGGATGATTATTGGGTATCTTGTATTTATTTTCAAATATTCATTTATTTACATTGTAAAGATTATCTTTTACAAGTAAAATAGAAGGAAAATCTTAGTTTTCAAAATTGTTAAAATGAGAATTAATTAAGTATTTTGGGTTGGCTTGCCTGACAACGGGGTTCAGCGCCATCACAACTCTTAGTGAATTTTGGGTCCTAATAACATGGTATTAGAGCCCTAGATTCCCGTAGGTCTCACGAGTCATGAGTAAGTCTAGTAGAGTCTCGCGGATCGGTACAGAGACGTTTGTACTTATCTTCGGGAGGGTACAGGGCTGTTAGGAGTACTTCCCTTCCTGATTCCTCATTATGTGATTTGATTCCTTTGAGGCTCATGCTTTTATTTCCTTCCTACTCAATCTTATGCGACGCAAAGCGTTTGTTATAAATTGAGAATTGAAGAATCATAATGGTGCTATAGATGTGGTGCGGGATGTTTCTCCCGATATAGTTGATTGGATTATTATCGTTTCTTTGTGGAAGGATATTCTATTGTTTTAACCCAGTAGCGTTACTTATGAGGGCTCTAAGGCTAGGCACAAGTTGCCATGATGTTTATGAACGATTTTTCCGCAGTATTGATATGATTGTAGGATGCTTGCCTACTTGTTGAGGGCAATGAATGACTTGGAGGGAGGTTTACTCAGTGCATGATCTAGAGATTTGGTATTTTATTCTCGGCAGTGGAAAGACAATCGGGCTAATAATGTTCAGATGTGGGTTAATGGGGTAACGAGACTTGGTATTTGCGAGTGTGGTGGAATTTTCAACTACAATGCAGTGTCGTCATCCTCGATTGTATGTGTTAAGTTTAACAGTGTTATGGTTTTCTGCAATTCGCCTTGGGGTAAGGCATTGTAAAATAATATTGGAAAAATGACTGTTAAATATCGCGGGGTGCGGTGGTTCTAATCGAATCGGTGTTTCTAATGTTGACGGCTCGAGAAAAATAATCTTCAGAAAGGTTTAAAAATTAGTAGTGATTCGTGGGTTCAAGTGCTACAAAGATGGATTTCATTTAAGGCAACAACCGAGCAGCAAAGGATGAGGAAAGACATGTGGAAAGTGTCAGGCGGTGGCTAAAATTTCTAGAAGGCCAAGTATAAGAAGTAAAGGTCGAGTAGTCGATTAAAGGGATGAGTTCCGCCGAAATGGGAGAGTGGCGGAGTTACATATGGAAATTGTGGTAGCATGACTATACACTTTAAGGAGATTTTAAAATGATTTGGGAATTTCAGAGATTTGTGATTGGGGCCTACAGATTTAATTTGTAGTATGGGCCATTATGCGGCATGAGATTTGATGTAACGGGAAGGAGCTGCTAGAATGAAAAAGGATGCAACATAACTTTGAATTGGAAGATTGTTGCCGCACATTTAAGTTATGTCCACGAGGGAGGAATGGACTTGTGCAGCTAGAGAGTGAGCTCGGAATCAGGAGGGGTTATTGATGTCGTAGTGATTGTACCCCGTGCAGCAGCATTGGAAGATGTCGGGAAGTGATTTCCAGAGGTGGGTTATTTCATGTGAGCATGTTAGCGGTCGCGTGGTTGGTAAAGCTTATGCAAAGACTTCTATTGGTTATACAATAAAGAGATCGGTCGTGCGAATGCGATTGATGATTCAGAGTATGAAAAGGGTGTTTTACAAAAAGATTCCGAGAATTCTGGCGGTTGACTGCGCAAGGTTATGTCAATAAGAGATTAAGAATCCTGGTGAATTCCAAAGTTGTGTAATAGTGGCTTCGAGTTAAGTGGGAGAGTTTCACTGCCTATGGTTTGGTTGCATGGTTAACTACTTGCGCAGTTTCTGGTTATTAGCATGTTGATGGGTTATTTCAGCTATGGAAAAAGAACATAAATGGTAATTTGAGCAAATGGATTATTAAAGGTGTGCTATGGTTGGCTTGTTGGCATGTTCAGACTTGTGGGAAGGATTGAGGATTTATGCCTTGTATAGAAGCGGGTTTAAAGGGGAGTGATTTTGTCAGGTGCTTCGTCGAGAGGGTATTCATGTGCTAGAAGATTCATGGAGTTTATTATATTCGGGACCAAGTTAGAACGGGTGGTTCTCAGCAACGGTCCTAGTAGATTCAAAGGGATAAAGTGTGGTGCCTAATGATTTAGAGCCTATAAGTACAGTTAAGAATCAAGATTTTTAGCAGCTTATGAGAAGGTGCCCAGAATGTTCTATGATATTTTGACTTGCGATGTAGAATTTGAGAATATGAAATGGTTTGTAGGATTTGAGACAACATGGTCTCTTGATTCAAGGTCACTCGGGATGAGTGTGGATGGAGTGCGGTACGTGTTGAATGGAGTTATTATTATTTCCAAGGCAATCAAGGATAAATTAGAAAGAAGATAGGTTGGTTAGCCATAGTTGAATTGGCATAATGCTAGTAGTGGTCAGTTCCTTCAGTGTGATCAAGTTATGCAAGTGATTGTGATGGAACGTGTGAGGCTTGTCGGCCGCCGTAATTGATGTTATTTAGAAGCATTCTATTGTTATGGCATGTTATGTGTAGGCGGATCTCGAAAGGGCTATGGTGTCTTAGACCACTACCTAGAGATTTGCATCTTCTAGGGTATTCTAGGGTTGCGAGAATTCACCTGCGTATTGTTATGGTTCTTCTGAAGTGATTTAAGTGAAAAGATTTTATATGATGAAGTGTTCGCCTATTAGTGGTTCCGGAATTATGATGAAAGTCGTGTTCTATCGCATATTGGCATAATGGATACAGTAAATGGTATGGAAATTGAAGTAAAGATCAAGGTTGTAGTTCGGTGTTGACAAGGATGTCACGAGCTCAGATGAGCAGTAAGAGAGTTTCGATGTTTAAATTAAGTTGGTATTGTCCTTAGCATCACCTGAGATTGGTGCTTTGTGAAAAAGTCTTTGCATCCTGGTTAAGGATTCGTGATCGCTTTTCAGCGTTAGTACGACCGGTGGTTTGGATATACAGACCTATTATCTGTTACAGAAGGTTGTGGGAGCGTGCCCCATAGGAAGGTTGTATTAGTGTGGCATGTAGCCACTTGATTTATTAAAGAGTTAAATCAAATATGAAGATTGTAGGGATGTCGTTAAATTGAGATTTGATGCCTGGAGGGCACACGGTTTATTGGGTTATGGACTGTGGAGAATTACTCCAGTTATGATGGTTGTTTCTTGTGTATTATGAGAAAGAGGGAGTTATTATGCACCTTTGAAAGGTTACTAGCTTAGTTCAGTGTGATCAGAATCAGCTTGAGGTCTGTAGATAGATCTAAATGTGAGTATGGGCTTTCTATCAGGCCGGATGTGTTCATTTCAGCAATGCTCTCCTTATGGAAGAGTAGTCGGGGTATTATTTCGTCGCTAGTCATTTCATGTAATGCTATATTGTGTCGTGTGAGTTATGAATGGCTCGATGATTTTCTGATGTATTGAGGTTCCACGCAGAGATGATATCATATGAGCAGGATGGCTCTCGAGATTCGGATCGTATATCGCACCTTAGTTGTGCTTGAGTTTTGTAGCCTATGGCACTATATGGTCCCCCAGGGATGGTATTATGCACTTAGCGTACTTGTGATCGATATTAGGTATTTTTGTTGTAATGAGCAATTTAGCTCGATGTATATCTCCTTATATGAATTCTATGTGTGGATCGGATAGCATGCCGCCATGGGTATGTTATTTGGATCGGGTTGTACGCTGCAACCGTGTGATGTAGAGTATAATTTTCTATATGCAATTTTTGTATATGCCTTGCTTCCTATTTTCTAAGGAAAGTCTGAATCAGTGCGTGAGTTGGGTAGTACCTTCCAGAGTTCATTTTCCTTTGTATCACGTTCGAATTGGTAGCCTATCGGCATATTGCGGCATCATATAATGCTTTTGAACATGTCCGGGGTGGCTTACTGCCTGAGCAGTTCGTACTGAGTGAGATGAGGTTATTGGATCTAGGAACAGTGCAGTCGGATTATATGAAGTATATTAAATAGCAAAGACCATTATTTTGTTCAGAATGAGGTGATGACTCCTGTTAGGAGTATAGACCCATTGAATTGTTGATTTGGCAGTTGGTTATGGATCTCTACACATCTCTTCTATCGTAGCGGTATTGGCAGAGTTAGAGCAAGACTTATGTAGGTCATGAGGTGCAATGGGAGAATCAAAGTCATGGAATTTCGACTAAATTGATCAGAGAATATTATCGTGGTCCTATAAGTAAAATGGTGCAAGGTGTGAATTTAGCTAAGGTACACAATCATGTTTTGGTGCTGCGTGTAGTTATTTATGGTGAGTATATGTTGGAAACAGGTCTGGCATAGAATTCAGGATGTTGGAATTGGGCTCTAAGTCTTATTTGCTTGAATAAAAGGGAATATCTATAGAATTGATCGAGCTAGTGTGCTCAACTGAGTTGTGGTATCATAGGAAGGTGCATGCGGTGTTAAACAATGATTTCAGACTACTTTAGTGTACTTCTCAGCACGTTCGAGGACGAACGTATATTTAAGTGGAAGAGAATGTAACAACCTGATTGGTCACTTTGAGCTCTAGCGCATCGTTCAGCGGTTTGAGGACATGAGCAGCTTCATTTCAAGCATTATGACTTGTACACGTGGTCGGAATTGAATTTCGGGAAGTTCATAGTTGATTTGGAAAGAGAATTCTCATTTCGGAAGCTTAAAGTTGAAAGAATTAACTAGGATAGGATTTTTGAGTAAATGACCTCGGAATCGGGATCTGAAGGTTCCAGCAGGTTCGTATGATGATTTTGGACTCGAGCGTATGCCAGATCGGGTTTTGGATAACCAGGGAGCATTTTGGCGCCTATTGTGGAAGTTAGCATTTTGGAAGAAATTTCATAAATTTGGCTTGAAGTACATTTCAGTGTTATCGATGTCCGTTTGGGATTTCGAGTCTAGAAAAGCTCCATATGGTGATTCTGGAGTTGAGAGCGCGATCGGAAGTGCATTCATAGGTCTGTGGGTCATTTTGGAATCATTTGGCTAGAGATAGAAATTTGAAGGTTTTTTAGGAGTTTGACCAGAAGTGAAATTTTTTACATTGGGGTCAGAATCCAATTTCGGAAGTTGGAGTAGGTCCATAATGTCGAATGTGACTTGTGTACAAAATTTGAGATCAATCGAACGTGATTTGATAGGTTTCGACATCGAATGTAGAAGTTTGAAGTTCTAAAGTTCATTAAGCTTAATTGGGGTGCAATTCATAATTTCGATATTGTTTGATGTGATTTGAGGCCTCGAGCGGGTCCGTGTTATGTTATGGGACTGGTTTGTGTGATTGGACGGGGCCCTAGGGGCCTCGGGTGTGTTTCGGGGTGGTTTCGAATCATTTCGGGCTATTTTAAAATAGCTGATGCTGGTATCTGGTGTTTTCTTTGCGTTCGCGAGGATCCTCTTGCATTCGCGAAAAAGGATTTGGCCTCAAGGGCTCTATTCTTCGCGTTCGCGAAGAGGTTCTCGCGTTCGCAAAGAAGGAAATCTCTGCTGCATAGGTCTGACTTCGAAGGCTCATATCTCGCAATCTATAAGGAATTTAGAGATCATACAAAAATAAAAGTTGTCGCCCTTTGTGTCTTGTTTTGAGAAATATAAACTATTTAGCATTTGGATTTATGTACAAAATGTTATGGCTGGTACACTACAGGCTATCTGGGAAGATGAAGAAGAAATTTGTGTTGCACAGGGCTGACTTTGGTAGCTTATATCTCAAATTATATAAGGAATTGGGAGATGATCAAATATGAAAGTTGTAGCTCTTGGTTTCCAGTTTTCAAAACATTAAACCATTTGTTAGTTGGAGTTTTGTGAGGCTATCGGAGAAGAGTTTGGAAAATGATTTTTGGGAATTTTCTTCTTCGCGAACGCGATGGGGATCTCGCGAATATTAAGAAGACTCGTCTGGGCAGTGTATAAGTGTAATGGGTTTGGCTCATTTCATCTTATTTCCTCCATGGGAGCCGACCTAGGAGCGATTTTAGAGCTCCATTTTCATCATCCGTGTCACATTTTGGAGCATTTAGCATCGATTCGGGTCTTCGGAAGGGCGTAAAATGCCGGCTATGGATCTTCAGAGCGAGGCACCTGCATTTCTAGTGGCCTAATGGGCATAGCAGCATGGTTGATACGGAGACTTAGGTAAGTTGTACTTCTCGAGGTGACCCACAACCAGCAAAGTCTCTTTCCGTTATCTGTATTTATTTCATGTCTAATATTATATTCCGAATAGTTGTTGCATTTATTTCCTTCGTAGTAAACACTCATGCACTTGTAAATATAATTTTTCTACAATTTCTGCAATATAATGTATGGCGTGTCTTCTTCTTCTTCTTCTTCTTCTTTTTCTTCGAGTTTCAATCTGAAATTCAGCGAAAACCAAGTCTAATGTATGGCGTGTCTTCTTCTTCTTCTTCTTCTTCTTCTTCTTCTTCTTCTTCTTCTTCTTCTTCTTCGAGTTTCAATCTGAAATTCAGCGAAAACCAAGTCTAATGTTCACCAAAACCCCTCAAAATTGAGATATGAACTCTAAACTATATTCCCAATTATTTGTAACAATACCCAATCCAAACAAATGATGATTTTTGAAAACCTAAATTCGAAATTATCTAAATTGATAACTTCTTCTTCTTCTTCTTCTTCTTCTTCTTCTTCTTCTTCTTCTTCTTCTTCTTCTTCTTCTTCTTCTTCTTCGAGTTTCAATCTGAAATTCAGCGAAAACCAAGTCTAATGTATGGCGTCTCTTCTTCTTCTTCTTCTTCTTCTTCTTCTTCTTCTTCTTCTTCTTCTTCTTCTTCTTCTTCTTCTTCTTTCAATCTCAAATTCAGCGAAAACTAAGTCTAATGTTCACCAAAACCGCTCAAAATTCAGATATAAACTCTAAACTATATTCTCAATTATTTGCAACAACACCCAATCCAAACAAATACTGATTTTTGAAAACCCAAATTCGAAATTATCTAAATTGATAACTTCTTATACAATTTTCAATGGATAATATGGCTATAAAACAGATATCTTATGGGTCAGTAAATATGTTCAAAACAGAAACATGGTACACTGACTTAGAAAAGAGGTAACTTTTTTTGAGAAGCTATCAATTTAGTTAAGCACAGTGTTACTGAGAAGATGAGAAATTATTTCTTTAGAGTGAAAAGGGTGATATGGGTAAAGCTCAAATCAGTAAGAAAAATAAGAAAATTGGTGTGGTTGAGGCTCAAATATGGTATCTTTGGCTATAGAAGAAGGGGGCTTTTCGTCGACTTCATAATTCCAGTAATAATTGTTATACTACTGGGTATTCATCTTCTTGTTTATGGTAGGATGAACTTTTTTGAGTATTTATTTTTAGTATTTTTTGGACATAATTGCATTTGTTGCAGAAGAATTATAGAAGATTTAGTCGTTTTTGATTTGTTAATTCAGAAAAAATGATGACATATCGCAAAAATAGAGTCTAAATAAGGAAACCTACAGCTACAATGATTCTTTATTTAATGAATTGTCTATATTTTGTAGAAATACTATTAGCATGGAGGGTAATATGCAAACTATGAACATATTTGGTAATATAGTTTCCTATATGGTATAGGAACGAAAACTTCCCTTTTTAAATACCAAAATAGATTTTTTTAATATAAAAGTAAAGAAAGCTTCTTATATATATAAATAAAGTAATAATTTGACTTGATTAAAAATGGGTAGATGAATAGTTTTCCAACGTTTTAAATTTTTACTTTTTACTTTTTCATTAGATAACGTGTAAAATTTTTAGGGAGAATTACACTCCTTATCACTTGGCTCAATAGCCCATCAAAAATTGGCGCACGTTTGAAGCCCTTACCCAGTGTGGCCCAGGTTGTATATAATGTGAAAATTACTTTTTATCCATTAGCCCACTCCTTTTAATTTCCTTTTTCTTTTCTCTGTTCTTCTTCTCCTCGTGTCCCAACTTTGCATCCCAAACTTTCTCCATCATTATTATTCTCCATCAATGCTCCTCCAGATTCAAAGCCGATAATCACTATTTGGATGAAGAAGAAAAAATAATACATAAAAGAATTAGATTTTTGGAGTCATATGAAGATCACTTCCTTCGATGGAGTGGAAAGAAATATGTTTGCACTAAAGAGGTTCACTTGATAGATTGTTGGATCACCAAACTAGAAAGAAGGTATTGGCATGATCCCAGTCTTATCCTCATTCCACGTGTAATTCTAATTTCAATGGTAGATTAAAACTTGAAAAATAGAACTCACCATTAAAGATGTTTCAAAGCTTCGATTTCAGAAATTGCATTTTGTGATTTGTTAGTTGTTTGGATTGTGTGTTTTTCCAATTGATTGGAATCATCAAGAGGAGTACAAAGCTTAAATTTGAAGTAATTTGGAGTAGATTAAGCTAGATTTGAGTTAAATTTCAGAAGATCCCCAAGAAAGAAGAAGAACATGTAAAGCTCCATTGATAGGATTCATCTGCATATATAATAATGTACAAAATTGTATAAATAGTATATAATAGTGTATAAACAACTCTCATACACAATAATATATTATTTACATGTATTTGGTAAGTGTCTCACATATTCTTCTTCTTTTACACGTATATACATAGGTATCGCCAATATTTTTTTACAGTGCTTATACATCTTTATACACTTTTATACAACTATATATATAATGTACATCTTTGTATAAAAGTGTATTATTCTCTGACGAACTTCTTATACGATTTCACTTGCAATTCTTGTTCAAAACTAGTCCAATACTCCATCAAATGACTTCAAACTTTGTATACAACCTATTTAGACTATTTATAATAAGTCCAAACAACACCCATTCCAAATTGCTCACAAAATTATATTTAAAATTTAACAAGATTAGTATTGAAGAAGAAGAGATTTTAGGTTTCTCGCGTCTGTTTTTGTATTTTTGTAGATGGAATAGGTATGTATAAACTTGAGAAAAAAGGAGAATGGAAACTCAAGGATCTTTCATCCTGGAAGATCTGGAGAATCAAAAGAAAAGGAAAAAAATCGGATATGAGTTTATTCATATTTGGCTACATATTTGCAAACTTGTAACTGGGCTAAAATACTGCATGGTCACCTTACGAAGTGATCAATTGTGTAATTCTTCCAAATTTTTACTCTCTCTTTCTTAACTTGTTCAAGTCAATCTTTTTTTTTTCAATCTCTTCATATTTTCACATATTTTTGTTTTTCTCTTTAATATTCTTACTCACTTTCTCCAAGATTTTATTAGTTTATGTGTTCAACAATACTTTTAAGCTTACAATAGTTCTATACTTCTATTGTTCTATAAGATCTTATCTAAAATCAACAATATCTTAAGAAAGACTAAATGAGTTGGCTATAATATCAGTTGAAAAAGAAATATTAGAAAAAATCGATTATAAAAAGATTATTAATAACTTTATATCTCAAAAAGCTAGAAGAATAGATTTCAAATAAACATATATATGTTATAACTTCCTTTTAAAATTTTAGGTCTCATATTAAATTTTGGCCTTAGGCCCGCTTGTGCTTGAGCCGCCCCGACTAGATCTAATATACTACAAGAAAATGGGTCTTTAACGAGGGGAAATTTGGTCGCTAAAAGTGCAAATTCGATCGTTATTATTCAACTACGACCGAAAAAATTTTGGTCGTCGCCGGTTGTTAAAAGTACTCGACCCGATCCCACTCCGGTCGTTAAAACCCCTTTTGCGACTAACAAATCCGGTTGTTATATCTTCTTCTACGGACCGAAATTTTCCTTTGCTATTTGTCATTTCGGTCGTAAAAACTTCAACAACGGCAACTGCTTCAGTCGTTTTAAGTGCTTTTAGAGATTAGAATCCCTTATGTTAATTGTAGTTATGCTTTCACATATATACAGACTTACTAAAATGTATAAAATAGTCAATTCTCATAGAAAACATCATTGTTTAATTACAAAGAACTAAAGAGACACATTACAGAAAGTATGTGTATCCTAATTGTATGGTATTATTCTTTTCCTACTCCTATAGAAAAAAATGGAATTGTCGCATGTACAAATAGCAACATCTTTAAACAACTGCTAGCAAAATAATGTAGATTCTTCTTGTACTTCAACTTGTTCTTTAAACTTCAATGCACTCTACACTGTCTCAAAGATGATTCTTCGTGTCTTCAAATTCTTGATCTGTTCAAAGAACAAATTCATGTTAATTTAGCAAGAAAACTACTACTGACTACTTTTGTTTAGGACAAAAATGAGTATTTAAGATTGTTAGGTTGTTAACACTGTAGAATGTAAAACAAAGATGTAAAAATCTATTTTATAGCATTATGAAATGTTAGATATTCTTACCCTAACTTCATTAAATCCAAATAGTAAAAAAATCAGTAAATCGTTTATATGTAACGGGCTATAAGCACACAAACAAAAAAGAAAGAGCAGCAACAACATGAAAACCAATACTACCTGACATCATAATATTACACCAAACAAGAGCAAAATAAACATAATATATCAAACAAACCAATCTACGATTGAAAAGGCTTCTATTGAAAAATCCAAGCAAAATAACAACAGACCAAAGAGCATCAAGTTTGTCACATAACTCATCCAGATATTTCCAATACATGCACTCAATATGCAAAACTAGAATGGAAGACTGATACAAAGCCAACAATACTCACAATCATAGAGAATTCATAACTAATAATATATTTGATTAGAAACAGGATGATAAAGTATGAGAAAAATCTCAGGTACTTATGCGAACTCTGTAGAACCAGGACGAAACCAAAATTACCGTTGTTACTGATAAAAGCATAACCCACTTAAAACAGCAGCAATAACCAACTTGAAACTACTACGTTTCAGGATCTCTATATAAAAAGCTGCATAACCAATACAGTGAGAGTTCTAAAAGTACCATGACATATTTACTAAAACTAAAATTGCATATTCAAGCTCAAATTAGCTCCAGGTACATTGCTGATTCTCTGAATTTTCTTGGGATTGTCTTATGAACATGGTTTACTTTTATTGTATGTTATAAGTAGCTATGTACTTTGGTATTCTCATGAAGGTTTTGATTTTATATCCCCCTCCACTGTAATCCTTTTTTGTCGTGCTTACATACGAGGTAGGGATCCATGCCAAACTCTCCAACACCATGGGAGTTGAAAGCTATTTTTTTAAAATAAAACAAAAATATTCAAGCTCAAATATTAAAAGAAATGCAAAAGTTGAATTCCTAATTTAATATCATAGTTTTAACTCTAGTTTCTCCTATATGAACACTCTTTTCTTTTTATTTAAATTGAGTATTTTTTTCATCTTCTTTCAAAACCCATACAATTGATTTGAGGGAGTTTTACATGTTATCAACTTCCCTATTCACCTCTGAATTGTCTTTTTGAAACAACAAATTATTTTTTTACCTAGAATACAAATGTTCTTCTTCCAACTGTCGTCACCTAGAAGTAATAACTTATAACAATAAAAAGAAAAAAATAAAGAAGAATATAGATTGAAACCACAATATACCTTGAGATGGGCCGAGAAATTCCGATATTGAGGAGCTCCATAGCAATCTATCATATGTAGGAACTTCATTAGTAGATTCAAGCACCAAAATTATAAAACCAGTGGCTACCATATACTATCAGCTCGAGGAACTACATTTGTACAATTTAGATTTGCAAAGAGTTACAAAAATATTAAAAAATACATTAAGCAGTGGTTGTTTCAATTTACCAAATTAACAGAACATTAAACTAAACCCATGCAATTAACAATCAATCAAAAGTGTTACAAAAGAAGAAGAACCAAAATCTCTCAATTAGTCAATGCTATAATTCTATTTCTAGATTAGGAGATTAAAAGAGAAAATAAGAATATTTGAAGTACTTGAAATAGATAAAATCTAAGAATAGTCCTAACTCACATGATGTGTTGGTATTGTCACTTTCTTTATTTTAGAGCATTATCTAGTATTTCAATCAATGTACTGCTCTTCTAAATTATAGTGGTACACGCATGAGTTTGCGCGCGTATATATATATATATATATATATATATATATATATATATATTATTTAACTCGAAAGTTAATAAACATTTTACAAGCAAATAAAATCGAAATAATTCAAGAGGTAAATCATAGACAATCATAATTAATCACTGAATCAGAAGATAAACTCGAGACATAGAAGTAATCAATTATGGAACGACATAAATGGGATTTTATTCATCAAAGTAATTTGACCTGCCTCTCCTCGAAGAGGTTCAGGATCTTACGTTGATCTTGTTTATTACTCTACTTCTGGAGTAATAGCTTTCTATCTCTGATGTATTCAGAATTCTCCTTCAAAGTAGTTCGACCTGCCTATCCTTAAAGAGGTTCATGATCTTATATTCGTCTTGTTTATTGCTCCACTCGTGGAACATAGCTTTCTCTCTCTGGTGTAATCAGAGTTGTGTCGAAGAAGAAGCCCCCCTCGAGGGGTTCTCTTTTTTAGTATTTATAGTCTCAAGCTCTTCTTGCCCATCACGAGTGGGCCCAGGGTTCAGTTATGGAGATGTCCCTTAATTTGTTTTAGGGGCAGCTGTCATGAATCAGAAGTCAAAGGTGTTGGCTATTTATCATAGATTGGTCGTGATGGGGTTGATCACCTGCTTGCCGAATGATCGAATATTTACCAATACAGTTAGTCGCTCCGCTCGTCGGGGTCGCGCCTGTGTCGNGGGGGGGGGGGGGAGGTCCTTTATAATAAGGTTTCAGAATCGAATTGTTGATTAGCGAGCGGAGTGTCTCTCCGCATGGCCGTTCGTAATAGCGCATATTTTCATAAAAAATGAACCGTTTCGTGCATGGTTATGAATTAATGGCGATGGTTGGGTTTTGTGCAAGCAAAATCTATTATTTATAAGTAGAAAAGGCATGTCATTTTGTTCTTTACACATTCGTTGCTCTTCTGAGAGGATTTTCGAGAAGCTTTTTCTTCTGTCAAATCGCAATTTTTCCTATTCTTTCGATCATCATCATCATTGATTTCTCCGTTTCCCTCGTCAAAATTCTTCTTTCTTTCGCTCATGAATCGATTATGGCAGGCACTTCTTCTTGCGAAAATTGTCCGGCTAATTCTCCAGCGGTCGAAAATCCCACTCCGATAAACAAAGGGTTAGAGTTGGAGGAGGATGAAGAAATTCCTTCAGTCGACGAAATTCTACCTCGATAAGGAGATCAACTGATGGACTTCAGTGTACAGGGCGGTGTGGAACAGGGAGATGTTTCTTCTCTAATGGGGGAAGTGGGAATAGCCCAAATGCGGGAGCGGTGGCGTGTCCCACGTTATGCTGAGATTGCTCTGGCAAAAATCGAGGACAGGGTGCAAATTGATCATCGAGGGAATTGCTCGTTCTATGCTTACATCTTCCAGGTGGGGTGCACACTCCCGCTTCCGATGCTGATAGTGGAATTCTGCCGCTATTATGAGGTGTGCCCGGCTCAACTTTCTCCTTATCTTTACAAATTGCTCCTCATGCTCATCAAGTATGCGGAGCTAGGGGGTAGGGAGGTCACTTTGGAACATGTGCTCATTCTCTTCGCTCCCCAAAAAATTCATGGCACCATGACTCATGCACGCCCGTTAGGGTCGAAAAGTTTGATGGTAAGGCTGGACGACGAGGATATCCGTCACCCCTTTGATAATTTCTTCTATATTCGGACTGAGCATCTGGTGGTGGACCCAAGTGGATTCCTGGAAGTTTGGAACTTTGCGCGTGAGACCTCGTTCCCGATTGGGCATCCGCCCTATTTCGTCTTTCTTTATACCTTATACTTTGGCTATTGATTTACCTTTATTTTTGTAGCTGAAAAGTTGCCGCCGCCTCCCTTGGAGGGGATTCGAGACTGGGTTGAGGCAGTGCTTCCCCGTACTACAGGCATTCGTACCTGGGCGGCTTTCTGGGAGAGGCATGGTCGCAGGCCCATGACAGGTGGGAGTTCGAACCACAATTGGATTTCCGTCGGTCGGGCGCACTTGCCAGGCTAGCTATTGCGCCTATGCCTCGTCGAGTACTGAGGGCGCCGTCGGTTGAATCGTCAGTGACCGCATCCCCACCTCAAACTATGCCGTAAGGGGAGAGGTCGTTAGGGATTGTTCGTTCTCGGGAGGGTTCGCTTTCAAATGATGAGGAATATAGGCCTTCGCAAAAGTGGCGAGTGGCATTTTTGGCGGCTTCTCCATCGGTGATCAACTTAGATTCTCCCCCGACAAATTCGGAGGGTGGTGTGGCTGAGGCGCTCACTGGCAGGGAAAATTAGTTAGTTAGATCTGAACCCGTTGGTTCTGGCCTCGGGAATGTAGCTTCCTTGAAAATCCCGTCCGAAGTTCGAGTTGTTTTGCTCGAGTTGTTTTGTTCGGAGGCCGAGAACGCATCTTTGAAGAGCGTTTCGGATACTGAAGTGATGGACGAAGTGGCCGTGATGGGCCTTAGGGTATGTATTTCGTCTCTAACTCTTTATTCCCTTTCCATTTTAGCCTTTGTCTATTCTTGCCTTTGTTTTGTTTTGCAGACTTACTTGTTGGAGGTAGAGAGCATCCGCAGAGCCAAGGTTCGTTCGAGGATATTTCTGCAGACGCTGGGAAAATATCACCATTACCGTGATCGGTGTCGAGGGCCACACGACCATTTACGGAATGAGCCCAGTAATCGAGCTTTAGGTGAGGAGTTAGCAAAGCGAGACCAGAAGCTGTTGTAGGCTCTCGATGGTGAATGTGCTCTTGAAGTGCAGATTCGTCGGAAGGACGAGGAGTTTGAGGTAGGGAAATGAGTAGCGCCTGAGTGTGCGTACCTGCAAGGCAGGTTAAGGGAGATAGAGTTGGAAGCTGAACAGAGCCAGATCAAGGCAGCGGAAGCGGCTGAGGAATGGAGCATAAAGCTGGCGGAACTAGAGAGCGAAGTTGCGGCCTTAAAATTTCGGGAAAAGGGCTACTCGCCGAGAGTCGTAGCGTTGGAGAAGTCAATTTGTGTGCATGAGTCCCGTCTTGAGTCGGAGATGGAGACATCACCTCTTAAGGAGGTAGGGCTCGAGGAGCGGATTGGTGTTCTTGAGCAGGATGCTTAGGTTATGTTGGACCGGGTTGCGGTTTTGGAGGAAGAGAACCGGCAAAAGCAGAACCAGGCTGGTTCATCTAATACTGCTGTTTCCCCCAGGTTCATGAACTTTGGGTCTATGCCGAAGCTCAACGAGATGTTTACAAGAACTTATTAGAGGCGGTTGTCATAACCGAGGCCATTTTCGAGGTGGCATGCCAGAAGGCTCGTGATGCTCGTGCCGACTATAGTTATGATGTGGCGATACCAGAGGCCAACGACGGCGCGAGTAGCGGTGATGGTGCCGCGTAAGGAAGAGATTTGTTATTGTTGTTCACTATTTTTCTTTATATTCCATTCGTCGATTGGCGCTCGGTCGTTTCTTGTGGTTTTCTATATTTTCTCTTGTCTCAACCGGCTGGGACCAGGTGTGAGCTCTACCCGTGTTCTTAACTCTGTTGACGATTGTACTCTTTCTTTCATCGTTTATCTTGTTTTCGTTCTGTTTTCCGTTTCCCTCCTTTTCTTTTACAGATATGTTTGGAAAGGAGATCAACCCTTGAATTTGACTGAGGCCGTTATGTCCATTGTAGATTGATGACGATGGCCTCTTGGTCTGGCCTGACTGGGGGAAGGTGGTCACCTTGTAATGACGGTGACTGATTTTTCTCCATCCCGGCCCTGGTGTGGCTGAGGTCGAATTTGATGAATTTGAAGGTGATGGCACTTAGCCTGAACCCCAGTTTGATCAAGGATGGAACTGATATAATTTGGTAATGAAGGCACTTGGCCTGAGTCCTGATTCGATTGAGGTCGAAACCGTTATATTTTGATGGCGAAGGCGCATAACCTGAATTCTGGTTCGACTGAGGTCGAACCTAATAAATTTGATGGCTAAAGCACGTAGCCTGAATCGCGATTCGATTGAGGTCGAACCTAATAAATTTGATGGCGAAGGCACATGGCCTGAGTCACAGTTCAACTGAGGTTGAACCTATTTGATGGCGAAGGCGCATGGCCTGAGTTCTGGTTCAATTGAGGTCGAACCTGCTATATTTTGATGGCGAAGGCACGTAGCCTGAGTCCCGATTCGATTGAGGTCGAACCTAATAAATTTGATGGCGAAGGCACATGGGCTGAGTCCCAGTTCAACTGAGGTTTAACCTAATATGTTTGATGGCGAAGGCGGATGGACTGAGTCCCAGTTCAACTGAGGTTGAACCTAATATGTTTGATGGCGAAGGTTCATGGCCTGAGTTCTGGTTCGATTGAGGTCGAACCTGCTATATATTGATGGCAAAGGCACATAGCCTGAGTCCCGGTTCAACCTTCAACTGAGGTTGAACCTAATACATTTGATGGCGAAGGCGCATGGCCTGAGTTCTGGTTCGATTGAGGTAGAACCTGCTATATTTTGATGGCGAAGGCACGTAGCCCGAGTCCCGATTCGATTGAGGTCGAACCTAATAAATTTGATGGCGAAGGCACACGGCCTGAGTCCTAGTTCAACTGAGGTTGAACCTAATACGTTTGATCGCGAAGGCGCATGGCCTGAGTTCTGGTTCGATTGAGGTCGAACCTGCTATATTTTGATGGCGAAGGCACACAGCCTAAGCCCCGGTTCGATTGAGGTTGAACCTAATAAATTTGATGGCAAAGGTACATGGCCTGAGTCCCAGTTCAACTGAGGTTGAAACTAATACGTTTGATGGCGAAGGCGCATGGCCTGAGTTCTTGTTCGATTGAGCTCGAACCAGCTATATTTTGATGGTAAAGGCACGTAGCCTGAGTCTCAGTTTGACTGAGGTCGAACCTAATTAATTTGATAGCGAAGGCACATGGCCTGAGTCCCAGTTCAATTGAGGTTGAACCTAATATGTTTGATGGCGAAGGCGCATGGCTTGAGTTCTGGTTTGATTGAGGTCGAACCTGCTATATTTTGATGGCGAAGGCACGTAGCCTGAGTCCCGGTTCAACTGAGGTTGAACCTAATACGTTTGATGGCGAAGGCGCACGGCCTGAGTTCTGGTTCGATTGAGGTCGAACCTTCTATATTTTGATGGCAAAGGCACGTAGCCTGAGTCCCGGTTCGATTGAGGTCGAACCTAATACGTTTGATGGCGAAGGCGCATGGCCTGAGTTCTGGTTCGATTCAGGTCGAACCTGCGATATTTTGTTGGCGAAGGCACGTAGCCTGAGTTTTGGTTCGATTGAGGTCGAACCTGCTATATTTTGATGGCGAAGGCACGTAGCCTGAGTCCCGGTTCAATTGAGGTCGAACCTAATAAATTTGATGGCGAAGGCACATGGCCTGAGTCCCAGTTCAACCGAGGTTGAACCTAATACGTTTGATAGCAAAGACACATGGCCTGAGTTCTGGTTCGATTGAGGTCTAACATGTTATATTTTGATGGCGAAGGCACGTAGCTTGAGTCCTAGTTCAACTGAGGTTGAACTTAATACGTTTGATGGCGAAGGTGCATGGCTTGAGTTCTGGTTCGATTGAGGTCGAACTTGCTATATTTTGATGGCAAAGGCACGTAGCCTGAGTCCCAGTTCAACTGAGGTTGAACCTAATACGTTTGATGGCGAAGGCGCATGGCCTGGGCCCCAGTCCTGGCTTGAGATGGCCCTGTGCCGGTTTTCGGCCTGACACCACGTTAGGGGTGAAGGAGATGCTTCACACTTCTGTTCTGAGGGAGAGGAGGGGGGAACTCCTTCTTATTATCCGGTCGTTTTCGGATCTCAGTTTCCTTTGATGCATTTGAGTATTGTGCGGTCGATATGCTTCCTTTGGCTTCGATTCTAGGGAAAAAACTATGCAATTTCGCTAGGAAATCCCCACAGACGGCGCCAAATTGTTCGACTCGAAAGTTAATACACATTTTACTAGCAAATACAATCAAAATAATTCAAGGGATAAATTATAGCCAATCATAATTAATTACTGAATCAGAAGATAAACTCGAGACATAGAAGTAATCAATTATGGAACGACATAAATGGGATTATTCATCAAAGTAATTTGACCTGCCTCTCCTTGAAGAGGTTCAGGATCTTATATTGATCTTGTTTATATTACTTCACTTGTGGAGTAATAGCTTTCTATATCTGATGTATTCAGAATTCTCCCTCAAAGTAGTTCGACATACCTCTCCTTAAAGAGGTTCATGATCTTATATTCGTCTTGCTTATTGCTCCACTCGTGGAACATAACTTTCTCTCTCTGGTGTAATCAGAGTTGTGTCGAAGAAGAATCCCTCCTTGAGGGGTTCTATTTTTTAGTATTTATAGTCTCAAGATCTTCTTGCCCATCACGAGTGGGCCCAGGGTTCGGTTATGGAGATGTCCTTTCATTTGTTTTAGGGGCAGCTGTCATGAATCAGAAGTCAACGGTGTTGGCTATTTACCATAGATTGGTCATGATGGGGTTGATCCCCT